>CAEGAF010058636.1:0-42634 GCA_903067075.1 Micropoecilia bifurca
GTTGGAGCTTCCGTGGTTGTAGTTGGAGCCTCTGTGGTTGTACTTGGAGCCTCGGTGGTTGTAGTTGGAGCCTCTGTGGTTGTAGTTGGAGCCTCTGTGGTTGTAGTTGGAACCTCTGTGGTTGTAGTTGGAGCCTCTGTGGTTGTAGTTGGAGCCTCTGTGGTTGTAGTTGGAGCTTCTGTGGTTGTACTTGGAGCCTCTGTGGTTGTAGTTGGATCTTCCGTTGTAGTTGGAGCCTCTGTGGTTGCAGTTGGATCTTCCGTTGTAGTTGGAGCCTCTGTGGTTGTAGTTGGATCTTCTCTAGTTGTAGTTGGAGCCTTTGTTGTAGTTGGAGCTTCTGTGGTTGTAATTGGATTGTCCGTCGTTGTAGGTGGATATCCCTGTTCTGTAGTTCTCATTTCTTGTGTTGCTGTTGAAAACAGTTCATTAATAATTATCATTAATCACATATAGGGATATATTTACTATATTGACATTGAATCAATTTAGTGCAGCTTTTTTGGAACTGAATTCCACATTCAGTGTGGTATTTTCTCCCTTGAACCTTATTTTGTCTAATCTCTTACTTACCTGCTAGGATTAGTAGCAATGGTATTACGTTTCCAACCCCCATCCTTTTCTGATCTTTATTCTGCAAGGTAAAGAAAACCTATCTCATTCCATTTTCAATGTCATATCCATTTTTATGTAGTACCTAAACTTTTATTATGTGCTAAACCTATTTTCCTTCTATTTGTTTCTGAAGTATTTTAAGTAAATTCTATGTCTTGTTCCATCCCAATTTTTTCTTGATCACATTTGTCGACACATAACATCAAAGGTGAAACCAAATCACCACATAAACACAAATTAAATAATGTTAAAAGATAAAATATTTGTTTCTGTTACTTCTGTGTTTACATGTTCATATTCTTTAATCAAATGAGTAATGTTGTAATACTTAAACAAAGTAGCTAAGCTAATGAAAGCATAACTACATAACTAAATGACATTATTACCTCTTTCATATATATAAATGAACATATAAATTTATTTAACTAAGTACAATCTTCATTTCTTTGAATTGAATATTTGTTTCAGTGATTTCTCATTTGAATCATTCATCTGGTCAAATCACTCAACTTTATTTCTTTTTCTTCCAAGCTCTTTATCTTCTTTTATCTTTTAAGGATACTAGTTTTATTCCTCTCCCAAAAACGAGAAAAGGCTAGTTCTTTTGTAGGTTGCCAAAATGTTTAGTGTTTCAGAAAATTAACCTAACCTTAAAATTTTATTGTTATTCAATCATGAAAGAATAGTTTTTGTCTCGTATGCTACTTCTTAATTAGTCTGCAGAGGAAATCAGTGCAACAAATGAAAAATGCTGATTGCGATCAAACAAGGAGTAGTCACATGGTTCAGTTCAAGCAGTATGAAGGATTGTGGGCATTCAACCACCACTACTGGTTTTGCATGCACTTCTCCATAAAAGCATAATATTGAAACTATGAATGAGTCATAGGTCCATTGTTTGGAAGTCATGTGGAATAAAAAAATCAAGTCAAGTGTCATATCTACATCTTCTCCCCAATCTCTTTTAAACCTGTTCCTCTTTTTAATATTCTGTCTTGTCATCTTCCTTACATCCAGAAAACAAAGAACAAACAACAAAATAAGTTTTAATTATGGACATTCGCTTTACCTGAAAACACATTGGACTGTTTCTGTTGTAGAATGGGATTTTTATTTATTTTCCTCCTCAATAAAAAGTTCTCAATAAGATCTAATAATTACTATTGAGGTGCAGTATAGTGCTTTTTATCATGTGGGACAATGTAATGAAAGGATTGAGAGTGATCAGTGTCCACTTTACTTCTTAATCACTAGTATAAAAATAATATGTACAATAAAATTTATGAGTTTTTATAATACTTAGAAGCTTCACTGAGTTGTTTTATTAATTAATTAATTTATTTATTTATTTTTTATTTTTTTTAATTTTTTTTTAGCAAATATCACACTAATTTAATTAAAATCAAGAGAGAAAGAGATAATTTGATTTAAATCTGAGTTGGTGTATTGTGCATGTAAAGAAAAACTCATCACTGAAACAATATTTTTTTAAAAAGTGCTTTGGGACTTGTAGTGATGAACTGTTCTACACCGTAGTGTGCAGTTTCCATGTTCTCTATTTGCAACTGACCTTTCTAACAATGCAGTCCAATAGCAAGAATATTTATTTCTATGGTTAATCTAAACTAACCTCAGAAGTAAGTGATGTATGTTTTTTATAGTAGGGTATGGAAAAGTTAAATAGTAGTTATGAAATATTTGTAAAGCAGACAAGCAGAGGTTAATGTTAAAACTTAGAGAATAATAAGGTGTTTCCATTGTGTTTGTGTTAAAATGCAAAATAAATAATATGAGTCTTTAAATACAATACATTAAAAAAATCTATAATTTAGATTTTGATACCCCAACAAAAATGTTGGAATTATGTTATTCTGAATTTGTACAATGCAAAATTTCCTAATTAGACTCTATTATATTGAACAGATCACACAATGTCTAATTGTACATTCATTTAACTGATGAGGAATTAGAATGAAGCTATAAAAACTATCATCATTTCACTGTAACAAACTCAGCAATCCACTTACCTGCAGCTGTATTCAAGTTCAAGTGCTTCTTTAAAACTTTCCTGCTGCTCCCTTAACTTATCATATGCCACACTGATGCTTGGCCTTATATATAACCTGCTTTTGAAAAGTAGGATGATGGAAAGGAATTTGTTCTCTCCCCGAGGGATGTTTGTGAAATGACAGGTAAAAGAAAAAAAAATGTGTTGGATCAGTATCAGTTTTAGACTAGACTTATTGTTTATTCATACCACTGATGTAGTCAGACCACAAGCTGGCTCACCTCTCTTCCGTGTTGGTACAGTTTCACTTTAAAATGCAAGTATTGATGTCAACAATTATGATAAGATGTTATTGTTTGCATGTCCAAATTATTTGGCTTTACCTTATAGTCTGAAAAGTTAGGTAGGCGCTTGAGTTTCTGGGATTGGAGGTCTGTTTTCTTAAACATTAAAACTGTGAAAACAACACACACAGTGTGTGAATTACAAAAGACAAGTGCATTTGTTCAATTTTTTTTGCAACAAGCCTCGCAAGTCTTTAAAGCAATATGCTTACTGAGCTCTGAACAATCACAGAGTGAGCCACATAACGTGATTGTATGATGTAGAAGCTGTTTTTCTTGGCAAAAGAAATTCAAAGGCCTGGGTGCAATGTTGCACCTTTCAATAAAAAAAAAAAGAATTAAAACAAATCAGAACACTGACACATTTATTTTTAGATATCATTGGCACTGACATTTTACTTTCTTGGCTTGATGCGACATTAATTTACTGTGTCATGTTAAATTAATATCTGTATAAAATTAATGTTTATACAGGTAAGCAGTTTTACCTGTTTAATTACTGTCATTTATCTTAAACTTCACTGACCTAAAACAACTATGAAAAACGCAGTTGAAAACTATGAGAACATGGCAAAGTACTTAGGGATAAATACATAAAACATCAGTTCTAAGAGGTGAGAAAAAATTTTTGTTCTTTGCAATTGATAAATAAATATTTGCAGCAGTTTTTGAAACATAATTTGATCACTTTAAAACTTGTAATCCTCCTCACTGTGCATATGGCAAGACAAACCTCCATATCCAGCCTTGGTCGTCACATTTCCAGTTATTTAAAAAAAAAAATTTTGAGTAATTCCTAAGACTCAAGATATGGACAAGATTAACATATAGCTTGTTATTTATAGTCTTTCCTTTCCACTCTCACCTCATGCTTGCTTAGGAGAAGGAACTGCTCCACTGTCATCCAGCTTGTCTGGATGTCCTGTCTGGATGACAGTGGTGGCAAGCACAGGATGCTATGCTGTGCTTGCCACCATGAACGTAGATTTTTGCATGCCAATTCGCACCTGCTTTTCAAACATCCTAAATGTAAACCCAAAAGTAGCAAAACTAATTTGGTTCTGATCTAGTAAATTGAATTGCAAGTAGTACGTCACACATTTCCATATCCTCCTCCCTGTATTTTGCACTTTCTGGTGATCAGCATATGCGCTGCATATTTTCGCAAACCATTTTGCTGATACGATCTCGTTTGCGTGTTGTTTGCGGATGAGATTTACGCACGGAAGGTTGCACATGTTTTTATATGTGGGAACCTCTTGAACTTTAACCATAGCTTGACTCGATCGTAAGCATTCAACAACAGTGCGATGCAATTATACACGATGACCTTTCAAGCAAACAAAAAGAGATCTATCATTCAGTCTCAATCCAAAATTAAAGTCTGCGCAAATATATTTAAACGTTTTTCTCATCATCAAATTCCTGTCTTCAGTGGTCAGAAAGGTGAGACATCAGTTTTATTCATTTATTTCACCACAGATTAACGCATGCTTTGTGACATGGTATGAAACACTCTGATCCCTGTAAACATCAAAATACGTTGTGACCATCATACCTAATGCTGCACAATGGATCCACTGGCATTGAAGAATGTTGTAAACTGGAGGATCAGGAGGGAAGAGATCACCAGGATGACTGGATTATAAATTGATAGATCTTATGAGCAACCATGTGATTTTTCTGCTTCATCCAAGAAAAACACAATTCAACACAACAAATTAAAGGAAGTAAGCAGCATGAAGTCTTACATGTGTAAGAAATTGCGTGCATGACAGTCGTCTAAATGCACAAAGAAATTTAAGTCACAAATGTGTTTTCAACATTTTGAAAATGTTACATGCATAAATGTGAATATTTAGAAAAACTTAAATCACCTTTTGAAAAATACATCCATGCAAAGAGATTCAGTAAAACTTGTCTAACTGCACCAAGTATGCTGAAGGAGCAGCGTTTGCCATCATCACTGCTTATAGTCAAACAAGAGGCACGCTTCAGATCAATCCCACTATGAGAAACGTCACGACTACGACCAACATCATAAGCAGTGAATCTGCTTCATTTGAGCTGGAGAATGTAGAGGGTGGAGGTGTGTTTGCTTTGGTTGCTTTTTTTTTGTGTGTGTTTTATGGTTGGCCACGGCAGGACATTGTTTCTCTTCATATACTGATTTAGGGTGCGTAGTTTCTCACTGATGACGCAGGCTGGTGTAGATGGAGGATGGGGGTATTAGACAATAGGAGGAAAGTGGCTGCTTTAAAGGTAAAACTGAAAGAAGCGTAACACAACAAATATAGACATTGAGAGCATTTGTTTTTATTAAAAATAGACACATGGTCTGCATTGAACATCCACATTGAGATTTTTAAATGTTATGTTGTGCAACTTTGTAATTAGACCTTTAAAATTTAATTTTGCTCTTTCCTAGTTGTAAAGATACACCAGACTTCATGTTGTTGAACCAGACGACAAAGAGCCTGGGTGCAATCCTCTTTAAGAGGAAAAAATTAAAAAAATTGATGACCGAAGGCTTTTCGAAAAAAGTTAAAGTGCTAACCACTTTGCCATGGGGCACAGCATTGACAGAAAATGTACAAAATTAATTTTAAAGAATGTGCTTGATGTCTTCAATAATAGATTACAGGGTTATACAGTGGAAAAAATAAATCTGTTTCTAAAACAATTATGACAAATGATGAAGTGAGCCATCGCATGAAACTAAAAACAAGATGTGTTTACCTTCCAATAGGTTGTACATTCTAAACAGTTATCCACATGTTGGACAAACAAAATGACGATACTTTATACTTTTCAACCTCAAATTTCACCTTCAGACTGTAGTTCCTGTTGCACTGCGTTACCTTTGCACATAGGAGTTTGTTTTGTTTAACACTGAAGATTTTGAAATGTTCCATCACCAGCTAATTCAGATTTTCACATTCTTTGCAAAAAAAAATTTTGTAATCTAAAAAGGCAGTGTGAGAAACCAAACTTATATACAGTATTATGTATATTAGGTCAGTTACATAGTGATGTCTTTTCACTTTAGCATCTTGGGTACCATCATCTGTGTCACATATATGGCAGTCTGAAAGTCACATGCAGTGTGTGCATTTATGACAATTATAATATTATTAGTATTAACACCCCTGTTGTGATGATGGTATGTGTGCAGTGATTACATGGAAGAAATTACATTTGGTAGCAAAATAAACATTGGCACATATTGGACGCTGTTGCAGAAGACAGAGACAAAGTGAAATAAAGATTGGATTCTCCAAATAATAAACACATAGTTGGACTTGTCTACAAAATAAACATTATTTATTTATTTATTTATTTATTTATTTTTGCAGTTTTGCTAACTTATTAACCACTGCAGGCCAGTCTGGAACAACTAAAGAGCTGGATGTGGCCTGCATGTTGTAAAATGCCCACATCAAGTTTTCTTTTGAGTATTCCTATTGGCTCTCCAGATTTAGGTTGCTCTTTTGGACTAAATATAAAGTCCTGAACAGTCGCAACATCTCCACAGAACAAAAGAGATTATAAGAAACCGTCCCAATAAAATTTTAACTCAAATATTATTTTACATCAACATATGACAAATGTTTTAACAAGTAGTTTACAATGTTGTTTTCATCATCTTGTACCATTGGCAAACTTTGCTAGAATTTAGTTTGTCGTTCCATCCGTTTTGTTTGTATCATTGGATAAAAACGTGATCCGTTCCATGACTGGATAATGAAAGACTAAAGGCTTCACAATAATAACCCTGGGACTGTATTCGAAAAGCACAGTCCTGTTTCTAGAAACAGGCAAAGCGCTTGCATCGTATTCCAGTTGTGTTGCGTTTACATGCCTGAGGTCAGCTGATGTGTATAAATTGGAGTCTGTTGTCTCTGTGCTTCCATGCTCAGCTGCTGTGGATTTTACTGTAGCCTTCTCCATATTTGTAGCACTTGAATAAGCTTCTTCTGCTGTGGAATGGGATGAACTCTGTGCTGGGACTGAAGACGAAGAGCTTCTTGATGTGCTAACTGGGACCAGTGAGACACTTTGAGGTTTTTGTGAACTGGAGGATGCTAAACTTTGTGATGTGGATGAGTTCTGATCCGTTGTCCATGCTGCTGCAGAAGCACAAGAAAAAGAAATGTTAGTTTGATTTGGATCTGTTGGTGTGACTGTGGTAGTAATTTGACCATTAGTGAAAATGTTTGCGTCCTAACATACCTGATGCAGTTTCTGGTGCCTCAGGGGTAATCGTGTGTGCAGCTGTTTGTGTAGTTTCTTGAGCAGATGTAACTAAAGACGCTGTGGTGTGTGGTGTGGTGTTCACTGTAGTTCCGGTTGTTTGTCCTGCCTCTTGTTTCCCTGTAATCTTCTCTCCAACTTGTGCTGGTGACCAGTTTGATAATTCAGTGCTTTGTGTCGACGCTGTGGGTGATGCCTGTCCGGCTGTTGATGAGGTGTTTGTCGCTGCTTGTGCTGTGATTGTCAAAGAGGTCGACAAAACTGTTGTTGCTGAACTCACTGGTTTTTTTGTAATTGTGGATTGTTTTTCTGTTGTTGCTGCTGTCGTTGTAGTGTGTGGTTTAGTTGTTGAGGATGATTTTGCTTCATCCTCAGAGTTTGATTTAGTTGTTGCAGGTGTTACGCTTGTTTTTTTAGCTGCCGTTTGTGCTGACATATAGATTGACCTGGACTCTGCACTTCCTTGAGTTGTTATAGATCCAACAGGTTGCTTTGCAGTTGTGGTAGACATTTGATCGACGGTCGTTGGTGGAGTATAATTTGTTTGTGTGACACTGTGCTCTGTTTGTCTACTGTCAAGTGTAGACAGGGATGTTGATTTACTTTTTGTGTTTTCTTGAACTGTTGTTGATCCAGTAATTGGAGGTTGTTGTGTTTTTGGAATCTCTGATTTGGTTGTTGCAGGTGATGCATGTTCAGTCTGATTTTCTGATTGATTTGTTTCATCTATCGTTTGAGTCGATGCTTGCAATGAAGTTGATTTATTTCTGTGGTGATCAGACACTGAGTCACTGAATGCAGTTGATGATCCTGTTCCTGCAGCTGCAGTCTGTGTCTCAGTTGTTACATGTGGAGGGTTTTGGGATGAGGTGCTTGTTATTTCAGCTTCTGTTCCTGTTGTGGATCTTGTTGTCAGGGGTGGAGGTGAAGAAGTTAACTGTACAGTTCCTTCTGTTTTAGATGTAACAGATGTAGGCGATGTCGTCATCAATCCTGTTGTCTTCATGTCCACCATTGAAGTAGACGTGTGATTTGTGGTAGATATTTGAGTTGCAGTTGTTGATGGACTTGACTGTGTTTGCGTTGAAGTTCTCAGTGTTGTCTTATATTCTATAGTTTGTCTTGTTGACGCTGACACCGAGACACTGACTTGGTTTCTTTGAGTCGTGGTTGATCCAGCAGTTTGTTTTGCAGTTGAGGTTTGTGTCGTTGATGCTTCTGAGGTTGTTGAATCGTCTGATGACATTTTCTCCTGGTTGTGTGATCTAGTTGTTGAGAATAGTTTTGTTGTTTTATGTGCTATAGTTTGTGATGTTGTTGCTATATTTGATATACTTTGTAATTTTGATGTTTCTTCATCCTGTTTGGTAGTTGTTAATGACACGGTGCTTATTGTGGATCTTGTTACATATGGAGAGGATTGTGTTAACTGATCTGGTTTGTTGACTGTGGAAGTTAAAGATGGAGGTGATGTTTGGGTGGAGGCTGTTGTCATGGACTCCACCATCTCTTTAGATGTTTTACTGACTGTCGCCTTTGGACTCGATTGTGTTTGTTTTGTAGTTGATGCAGTAGTTTGCATGGCAGTTGTGGGTTGTTGTGCTGTAACAGAAGCGTGTGAAGTCACACTTTTAAGTGGCGTCATTGATCTTGTTGTTAAGACCATAAACTGTGTCGATGTGTGATCTGCGGTGGATGTTTGAGTTTTGGCCGTACGGGGACTAGGCTGTGTTTGCACCATAGTTATAACAGTTTCCACAGACTCTGATCTACTCTCTGCTCTTTCTTTAATTGCTGTCGATCCAGGGATTTGCTTTACCTTTGTGGGTTGTTGTGTTGTGAGTGGAACTGATGGTGTTGGAGTCTCTGACTTGGTCACTGCAGATGTTTCAAATGGGTCCATTGAAATTTGTGTTGATATTTGTTGCTGTCTTGTATCGCTGGTTGCTTGTGTTTGAGCAATCACTGAAGCACTGTGTGTGAATCTTGCTTCAGGTGGTAAAGATGTGGCTTTTTTAGTTGTTCCTCTCGGAGTCAAAGAAAGAGGTGCCATTGTTGTTTTAATGGATGACATGGACTCTAAAATTGCTGTAGATGTATGATATGTGGTAGATGTTTGAGTTGTGGTTTTATAAGGAGTTTTAGTTGTAATTGAAATAGATTTTGATTGTGTTGCCGTGCGTTCAGTATCAAAAGCCTTTGTCATTTGTGGTTTGAGTCTGGTAGTCACAGAGACTGATCCACTGTCTGCATTTCTTTCATTTGTTGCTGAATTAGAAGTTTGTTTTGTAGCTGTGGGTTGTTTTGCAGTAAAGGCTGCTGATGTTGGAGCTTGTGATTTTGTTGGTGTAGATGATGTTTCATCCTCAGCTTTAGTGGTTTCAGGAGTTATACTTATTTCTTTATGTGGTGTTTGAATTTTAGTTGGTTTTTTTGGGCTTTGTCTTGAAAATGTTGGCAATTTTGTATTTTCTGTATCTTCATGGGTTGTTGCTAACGCTGAGTTGGTTACTCTTCTTGACACAGATAAAGTCGATACTGTCAACTTTCCAGTTGCTCCAGTTGCAGAAGTTGCAGATGAAGGTGAAGTCATTATTGAAGCTGTGGTCATGGACTCCACCACCTTCGTAGGAGTTTGGGTTTGGGCTGTGAGGGAACCAGACTGTGTTTTCATTGTAGTTTTAACATAATTATCAGACTTTGCTGTTTGGGTTGTGAGTCTGGTTGACACAGAGACTGATCTGCTGTCTGTGTTTCCGTTAGTTGTTGTAGTTTCAGCAGTTTGTTGTGTAGTCAGTGGAGCTGATGCCATTGGCTTCTCTGACCTGGTCACTTCAGATGATGATGTTTCCTCTGGATCCACTGATGGCGTTCTCAAGGTTGAAATTTGTGTTGATTTTTGTTGCTGTTCATAAACAGTGTTTATTGTTTGTGTTTGTGTAACCACTACTCCGCCTTTAGTTGACCCATCCGTTGCTTTTGAATTAGTGAATGATTCAATTTTTGCTGGTGTGTTGGTCATTTGCTCATCTGTGGTCTGTGCCTCTCCTTTTACATTTAAAGTAATTTTTTCTGAGCTGTTTTGTAACTGTACCTTTTCTACAGTATTTGCTGTCGGTTTTATTGCTGAAGATGGAGTTAAAGATGTTGTTTTTACAGAGGCTCTTGCAGTCGAAGTTAGCGATGTAGGAGATATTGTTGAAGATCCTGTTGCCATGGACTCCATGGATTCACCTCCATTCTGACCAGACACTAATCCACCATATGTCAACATGGACTCCATTGTTTTTGTAGTCTCGTGATCTGTGGTAGACTTTGGAGTTTTATTTGTAGATGGACTAGATTGTGTTAGTGTTGCAGCTTGCGGTGTTGTCCCAGACCATATAGTTTGCTTTGCTGACATGGACACTGATCCACCATATGTTGTTACTTGAACTGTTGCTGATCCAGTTGCATGGTTTGCAGCTGTTCGTTGGTGTGTTGAAAATGCTATTGATGTTGACTCCATTTTATGCAGAGTCTCAAATTCTGTTATTTTGGTTATTTCAGCAGCTCTTGTTGGAGATGTTGGAGTTTTTAATGACATTCCTTTGTCTGTTTTAGCTATTGTTGGAGTAGTATTTGATAATTTGGTGAAGTGTCTTGTAACAGATGTAGAGGATACTATTGACTGTGAAGTGGTTCTTGTTTCAGGTGACACATACACCAGTCCACCAACATCTTTTCCTTGAATTATTGTTGATGCTGTCATTTGTTTGGCAGTTGTGGCCTTTGACGTCACCATTTGTATAGATGTATCTGTGTTTTTGGTGGATGCTTGAGTTTTATTTTTAGATGGACTAGAGCTTAAGGGTATTCCAGTTTGAACATCTGCTGCCGTTTGTGTGTTACGTTTTGTTGACATGAGAATTGATTCACTTTTTGTGTTTGGTTGAACTGTTGTTGATTCATTTACTTTGTATTGTTCTGTTGGAAAAGCTGCTGGCGTTGCTGATGAACCTGAATTGTTTGCTGTAGATGGGGAAGTTCTGTCTTGAGTGTTTGATTTCAGTGTTGAACTTTGCAGAGACTCATTTACAGTTTGACGGGTTTCATTTTGATCAATCATTGTTTGTTTTGTAACAGTGAGTGTTTCTGTTGCATCTGACAAGTCTATTGTTGCAGGTATGTTGAACATTTTTGATGCTGCAGGTTGTGTTCTGTGTGTAGAGAGTCTTGCTGACAGAGAGACTGATCCAGATTCTGTGCTCTTTTGAGTTGTTACAGATCCAGTGGGTTGCTTTGTAGTTGTCTTCAGGTCCACCAATGAAGTAGATGTCTGATTTGTGGTAGATGTTTGAGTTGCAGCTGTTGATGGACTTGACTGTGTTTGCATTGAAGTTCTCAGTGTTGTCACATATTCTATAGTTTGTCTTGTTGACGATGCCACCATCTCTTTAGAGGTTTTACTGACTGTCGCCTTTGGACTAGATTGTGTTTGTTTTGTAGTTGGATTGATTTCCACAGATTGTGTAGCTTGTGAACTCAACCTTGTTGACACAGAAACTGATTTATAGTCAGTTGTTCCACTATGTACTATTGATGCAGTAGTTTGTTTTGCAGTTGTTGCTTGTGTAGAAAATTTTGTTGATGCTGTTGTACTTTTTTGTGTTGTCATTGTCGATGATGCAGTTTTATCCCGACTCTCTGGCTGCAATGCTTCAGTCAAAAATTGTGTTGCGCTTAGCGTTGATGAAGAAAACAAATCAGTTCCTGAAATTGTTGATGATTTTGTTGTTGACGCTTTAGTATTATTTGCAGCGAGTTTTTGTGTGGTCACATCTGAAGTATTTTGTTCTGAGATGTTTTTTAATTGTCTTGTGTTATTGCCTGTCTTGTTTGTTGTTGATTCTACAATATCTGTTGTGGATGGTGTTGTAACAGAGGGAGGTAAAGACAGTCCTTTTACAAATGTTTCTTTTGTAGAAATTACAGAAGGAGGTGATATTGTACTGAATGATGTTGTGGACTTTGCTGTCAATGTAAATGTATAATCCATGGTGGAGGCTTGATTCATTTCTGTTGGTGGACTAGATTGGGTTGATGTTTCTTTTGGCGGTGTTGTTTCTGCAGTTTGCTGTGTGAACCGCGTTGCTGGCAATTCACTGTCTGTTGTTCCTTTAATTGTTAGTAATCCTGCAGTTTGTTTTGAAGTTTTGGAAAGTTGTGTCGTTAGTGATTCAGAGGTTACTGAAGTCTCCAAACCTTGGGTGTTGGATTGTCCCATTGAGCTTGTAATATGTGGCAAACCTTGTGGAGGTGAAACCATAGCCCAGGATGTTTTTTGTGCTTGAAAATCCATCGACACACTGTGTGTTGATTTGAAAGTTATTTCAGAAGCAATGGAGGATTTGGTTGACCGAGTTGTTTTACTTGCTTCTTCAGCTGCCGTTTGTGTTTCAGTTGTTAAATTTAAAGTAATTTCCCTTGAGGTGTTTTGAAAATGTGTTGTGAAAGATGTTGCATCATTCTTCCTTGATGTTTGTAATTCACTGTGTGAAGCTGCTGCTTCTTGTGTTACAGGTGGATGGGAAGATGTTGACTTTCTGGTTGTTCCTGTTGCAGACGTTTCTAATAAGGGTGGCAGAGTTGTTTTCATGTCCTCCATCATTTGTGCCTGTGTATAATGCGCAGTAGATGTCTCAGTTTTTGCTGTACGTACAGCAGCTGGTTCTGTAGACTCCATTTGCGTCTCTGTTGTAGACGTGTCTGGTTTTGTGGTTCCTGCAGAGCTTTGTGTTGAGGCTGAGTCCGTCTTTAAAGAGTCAGAGCTTTGATTCTCCGTGGAAGTTGGTTCTCGTGTGCCTGAAAGTACAACGAAGTCTATTGTAGCTTTAGAGTCAGTCATCAGGCTTGCCTCAGATGATGTTTTTTGCCCCGATTGTGTAGTTTGTGTCACCACTGTGTTTATTGTTGGTGAAGGTCTAGTATGCTCTGTTGCATCAGAGTCTTTTGTCTCTGTGTGTGACTGGGTAGACATTTTGGTTGTTTTCATGTCGGTGTTTCCAGGCGTGCTCGATAAAGTGGTTGAAAGCTCGTTTGTCTGTGATTCAGAGGATCCTTGTGTGGCCATGCTCACTGACATTGTCTCACGTTGTGATAATGGTGAAAGACCACTGGTGGGTGTGTTGGCACCTTCGATATCTGAAGTCTGCAGAGCCTCCGATGGCGTCGTACCAGAGACGCTTTCAGCCTCAGCTGATGCGGGAGCCTCACGTGAAAATGATGAATTCCCCTCAGGAAATGCAATGACTGGTTGGCTTGTTTCTGAACCAAATGATTGAGTGGTTTTGCAACATTCTTGGGCATATATCTCAGGTGTAGAATGCATGATGCTTTCTTCATCTGATACGTTGTTACTGATGATTTTCCTTGATGTCGCTGTTTTTTTTCCAACATAAAATTATGTTGTGTTTCCGACTGTGCTATTTGTTGGTCTACTAATATTTAATTGTGTAGATTCGGTTTGTTGACTCACTATGTGAGTTATGCAGATAGCTGTGCAAGATGGAAAGAATAAATGAGAGTAGTCAGGTAAGATAAATATTTATCTGAATATTAACTAAGATTTTAAGCAATATGAGGTTGATTTGTGAATGACGGGACAAAGCTCCCTCTTTCTATGTATGCAGAAGTCTGTGAAGGAAAAAAACCCACATGATTTGAGTAATACATTTCATTCTTACAGAATAAAGTAAAAGTTCATAGCTAGACACAGTTACACCAAATCTTGTGTAATTAATGTCTGATGATGTTTGTTGTCTGCTCTTCCATCACCCATATCCAATATCCCAGGCTACTGAAAGTTATATGTTAGAGAAATGTAAAAGCAAAACAAAGCAAAAAAAACCCATCTTTTTTCTCTTGATGGTCAGCCGTGTTAACTAATAACTCTTTGTGAATCACTTATTGGTGTTAAACTATTGGTTTCTTTGGCCAACAACAGCAGCTGGTGAAAATGTATCTAAAATTCTTATTTGAAATTGGATCTAGACTAAGTTCTCTTTCAAAGCACTCCTTAGTCAGACTTCAGGAGGCTTTTTATTCCTGAATTAGCCTGGTAGAAACCAATTCTTCATTCTTCCTCTGGGCTCTTCGATATTGAGAAACAATTAATTCCTGAACACATTTTAGTCCATCATGCTTGTTATGTGACAGTTTGACACTATGAAGTCAATGGGAGAAAGTCCACTGAGTTGTGAAGCAAAATTGTAATTAAGCAGAATTACACAAGAAGAGAATGACTAGGTTATTCATGAAAGGTCCATCAGCCATATTCAGGTGCAAAACTACAAAAAAAACACCATCTTCTCAAAAGGAAAACTCTGAATGACCTTCAGAAAACCTGCAGAATAGTAATGAAGAAAATTTTAAGAGATAACTACAACTGTCGGGCTACTTTAAAGCCAGAGACATCCAGCTCTTGATGAGCCGAATATTTTTCCATCTTGTCCTGTAACTAGTTTTCCAAATCTTTGGTATAGCATCTAAACCTGTGCCAAAGGTTAACCATCCATCCATTTTCTTAACACCCTTGTCCCTAATGGGATCAGGAGGGTTCCTGGTGCCTCTCCAGCTAACTTTCCGGGCGAGAGGCGGGGTCACCCTGGACAGGTCACCAGTTTGTCGCAGGGCAACACAGAGACACACAGGACAAACAACCATGCACATATTCACACTCACACCTAGGGAGAATTTAGAGAGACCAATTAATCTAACAGTCATGTTTTTGGGCTGTGGGAGGAAACCAGAGTACCCGGAGAAAACCCACGCATGCACAGGGAGAACATGCAAACTCCATGCAGAAAGGCCGGGGCCTGGAATTGGACCCAGAACTTTCTTACTGCAAGGAACAGCTCTACCAACTGCGCCACTGTGAAGCCCTACCAAAGGTTAACATACTAGATTACTCACCTGCCATCAAGTTCACAAGGAATCCTCCATTCATGGTGGCAGCTGATGGTTATCTTTTATTTCTGTTTGCAAAAGAGAAAGAGGAATAAATTCAAAGGATTTTTTTCTATGATAGACAAACACTCCCTGCTTTGAAATGTCTTGCATACTTACTTTACACTCCTTTTGTCCGTTTTGTGACAAAGAAAATTCAATGGCATTTTAAGTGATTTGATACTGCGAACCTGTCTCATGCTTTTTTAAAAATCTATCAGATCCTACATTTAATTTTGTCACATATTACCTAAATCCTTTCATTTTGGGTTTTTAGGTTGACTTTGAGAATCTAAGCATCTCTGGGGCAAAAGTTATCCACTAGTGTTTTGTTTTAATGACCACAGTGTCCAATGTGTCTGTGAGCTTACCAAGTAATTTCAAATCTTGGTCAGTTTGTGCAATAACCAAAACTAAATCCTTACTGGCAACAGAGCTTTAAGGAAGTCATAGTGTTTACGGTTGAACTACAGTTTACCAGTAGCGTTGTTGACAGTGGATCACAGTAATTAAAGGAACCAAAGTATTGTATCTGAATACAATGGTTGTTAATCTTTAACAACAGCCAGACATAATGATACATCTGTAAGCTACCCTGTCTGTTCTGTGGAGCAACGACTGGTGTTTTGTTGAAAGTATTGTGTGGAAATATGCCTGCCAGTGTTGGAGCTGCTTCTGAAGGGTTTGGCTCTGTTGTGACGCTCACGACAGAAACTATCACAGGTTACGCCAGGTGAACCCAACCATAATTAAAGTTACAATCCACTGATTCAACTTACACTCTTGAAGAGTCAACAGTTTTCAAAAAGGATTAACGACATATTGTCTGCATCGGCTTTGTCTATTCAAGCATACAAACAATATGTAGAGGTCAGATTTAGAGTCACTGATGTTATTAGAGTCTCTGTCTAAAAGAAAAAAAACAACAACAATGCGCACCAGAAGAATATACAGTAAGACTGGACAGCCAAATGGTACAAGTGCAATGCTATTGTTCAGCTTAGAAGTCACATGTTTCTTTCTTTTGTTTCCTTGACTTTCCTTTACTTCCTTGAGCAAACCTTGGTACTGTTCCGGGATTTTTGTAGTGTTATTTCTATAGCTCATTTATTTCCTTCATTGTTATATAATGACATATTGAAAATATACAGCATTTTCCTTCCTGTTCTGCATTTCAAAGTTCCTCATTCTGATATCACAAACACAAAAGGGGTGTTATAGCATATTAGATCAAGTATTAATCAGAGTGAAACTCGTTTCTCCTAAGCGAATATCAATACAGAAAAGTTATTACAGATTCTTTAGCGTTGATCACTTTTGATGACATTGAATAGGCACAAATTCTGAATCAGATTTGAGAAAGATTTGTCACAGCAATTTACAAATTAGTGTATAAGAAAGTTTGCACTTTCTTAACCTTGTGTGTCATAAATAAACACAAGTGTGCCGCCAAAACAAGCTGCAATCTTGCCAAAGGCAGTCAAAGCCAGGAGTAAAGCTCATTGTAAGGTAGAAAATGTTTCACCTTCATCTGGTTAGGCGTTCCAGAAGCTTATTTATAGAGCACTTAAATTAATAGGGCTGTTAAACTCTCATTAGTCACTGGCATGACAATCCTTGTTTTCAATTTCCAAAGCGATTAAGATGCAAGTTCCTTTCTTGCTGTATTTTAAGGTGTTTTATCTTGTGGAACTGCTTGGGGAGAAGAGACAAAACCTAGACGTTTGACAGATTCAACCCAAACGCACTTCCTGTTCAGTGATGGCTCTTCTTGTTCTTTTCACTTCTATCTCAACTCACCTGTCTTCACTGTCTATAATATAATGATTGTCCTCAAAACAAAATGTTTCATTTCCCCATAAAATGTAAACGAACCACTTAGTCATGGATTGACAATCTGGGTGTAGATGCTGTTTTCGCAGGTTTGAATGTTTCTTTTTCTGGTGAACTATGTATCCGACACCAGTGACCTCAAGGTAAGGTGCCTCATCATTTGGCTGGATTAGTCTCTGTCTAAAACTGAATCCGGTTTTACCCCTCGGCCCTCATTCTCGATGCTCAACAAAACGTTTTTTCAGGACGGGCCAAACCAGTAGTTTCTGTGCAGTAGCACGAGGCCTCAGGTGTGCAGCTTCCTACACCTCAAAAACCAAGATTCTTCAGATGCGTGCTTGAAAACTAACGAGGAGAAAACATGTCTGCAAATGACTCACAAGTGTAAGCGTTGTGTCAGTCGCTATATTTCAAAGTGACACGATGTGTAAGTGCTCTGATTGCATTCAGTGTCGATGTAACTGCCGGAGAGTTTCTCTGTCGAACATGAGTATTTTCACAAGAATAGAATCATGGAAAGTGCTGGAATTTTTCTGGTTAAAAATAACTATAAAAGTATCTGAAATTTGCTCGCTGTCAGAATAATAATGACTGGATTACATCGATTACAGAGAAGTCTGCACTTTCAGAAGAACGACATAGGCAATTCTGGTTGAAAGGGATCTATATATTTCTAGACATCAAAATTACTTATTTTTTTAAAATCTAGAATTTGCTTAATAATCTGCTTCTTCACCTTGTACATGAACTCAGCTGACTCTCATATCCTGGAGGACTGAAGAGCTACACTAAAGCGCCTGAGCAAATATTATAAGGCCTAGGAAATTTAACCATGCATGTTAAACTGCAGCTCAAATTTGTCAAAATGTAACCCCATAGCCCAGGTTGTGTGCGATATACCCTTTGATGAAATGGCATCCTCCAATGTGGTGGAGCTGTGAAAGATGAGATGTCCTAATAAAACTGTGTGTTTGACGTCTAAACGTGGTTAAAAAAGTCAAACTACAAGTTGACCGTCAACATTGAAGTTAAGGCAGAGCCGATGTGAGGCCGTATTTATGAGCTGGACAAACATCTGAAGATTTTTTTTTTTATCAAAGCCTTGCGGTTCACAGAGATGGTTTGTGGTTTCATTGCTTTCTTGAATCAAGAACGGGAATATGGATCCCTAGATGTTATCACACCACATTCAAAATAGCAATGAACTTCCAGCGATTGTAGTTGTTTTCAACATCCACCTGTTGCTTTTCTAAATGAAAGGACGAAGCGCAAGGATGTGAGGAATTTTGGCTGTGCAGTTGGGAAGTTTAGCAGGTTTGGTGATCTGAGAACTCACTCACACCTAAAGACACTTTTTTTTAGCCTGCAGGGATTTCCTGGTCACTGCTACAAAGTTACTAGAAACCTTTTTTTTTTTTTTAGAAACTGAGGAAAAGTACAAGTTGGTCATAGCAAGCTCTGTTTGAGCAATCAGCAGGGAAGAAATCGCAGCAACCGTCAATGGTAATAGCTAGAAACTTCTACAAAATGTCAATTCTTCATCTTTTTTTCCCCCTTCTTCTCCACCCATGTCCACCTACATACAATGTTTTTTATATTGTGTTCTCTCCTGCAGGATTGATGAAGCTATCACATGTGAGCTTTTGAATAATAATTTCCTGCAAGTTTCAACACGTACAAGTTTCAGAGCAGGCTCAATCTGACAGACAAGAAAATCGAGAAGCTGGTTGCGCAAACCCAAAGTTTATCATGAGGCTTGAAATGTATGAATTACACGAGGTTAGACTCACCTTTTTATCAGTCTGATACAATATCTTGAAAAAAATCGCCAGTTCATTGATAAGTTTGAACAAAGCTAAAAGAAAAACAACAACGGAGTTAAGCTAATTTTACGGAAAACCTGTTCTTCCTAACAGCTCCAGCGGCTGCGCCTCGCTGCATAAAGTTAAATATGTAAATTGAAAAACTTTGACTCCTGTATGTAACAGCAGATTTAAATACAGACAAGGGCAGATGCAACTTGTTTTATGCTCTCATGCTAAGTGCTGGATTTTAACATTTATTTGAAAAAGAGAGATTGAAACCTGCCAAACAAGCTGAAAATAATGAGAAATGGTTTGTCGCTTTGCTGCCAAAAAAAACATACCCAGCCTTAAAGAGTACTTATTTTTATACCTCAAAGGGTGGTGAAGAATTTAAAATATTCCATAAAAATAATAAATATCCTATGCTGTCTCTGTGGGAATCTTAGTCATTTTTTGAACAGCGTTTAAATGTACTTAAATCTAACATAAAATCTATGTATATCTCATAAATCCTTACAAATACAAAACATGAAATTCTCCACATTTGTCTCTGCTTTCTGATGATGCTACTGGTCATCTCTGCCACTACAGAACATGTCTTTCTCTGCCTCCCTAAATCTCTAGTGTCGATATGGTGAAAAACATTGTTAAATGATTCTATGTACAGCTAATCAATGTCTGAAATAAAAACCCTCACAATACTGATTCGTGCCAAAACTTTTGCCTTCATGTCAAAAAATCCCGAACACTAATTACGCTGTCACTGTGAGAAGTTTTGCAATTAGTCATCTGCAAGATTATTTTCTATTTCCTGAACCCTTGTTTAGATGTTAATGGCAGATAGAGCAGCATCATATTTCCTGTTCATCCACAATCCGCGCGGCACTTGCCAGTTATTGTTCCTGGTAACCATGAGAACACAGCCCAACACTGACTGTAGCTTCTTTCCACCCTGATATTACTCAACATCAAGGGCATTTTGCTAATGCGATAAGATGTTTGATAGCAAAATTCATCCCATACCTGAATGTCTTTTGCTAGGCATTTATGTTTGCAGCCGTAAATGATTAGTTTCCATTGACATTTTTTCTATTTTATTTTTAGCCGTTCATTTTTGTTTGAAGCCGAACGTTGCAGAAATAACTCTGCACCTGCATTCAGTCAACAGAAGCGTCTATTTACTGAGAAGCTGTGGACTATTTTTGTGAAGCCGCTTTCACAAGGAACAAACTGAAAGAGCCATGCAAATTAGATGAGATGTAAAGCAAGCCTCGTGCAAATGAACAGATAAGAGGAAGTTGGGGGATATTTTATCCATTGTTTTCTGCTTGGAGATTGAATTGAATCGGGGAGAGGAGGGAGGTTTGTCCCAGTGTCTCCTACTGATGGGCGAACTGGGAAAAACCTTCAAACTAACAGGAGGCACCTTGATCAGATCCATAAATTACTTCTTCTAGTGAATTTACAACCCACTTTCTGTCCTCCCTTGTTCGTATTTCGCGGCTTGTGCCAAAATGAATTCCATAGCCTATCTGAATAAAAATTCATTTAATGGTGCCTCCTTCCAGCTTAGGCCTCCTTAGTTCTTTAACAAACATTGAAGTAATATCTCAATTTTATCCCCAATCTACTTTTTATTTTGCAAGTCCTCCCTGCAAAAACACTTTCTTTGACTGCAAAGATTTTTGATTGCCTTTTTCTACTTTTAGAATCTCTAAAATAAGTCAAATATTAAATAATTCAATAAATTATATGTCTTAAATGCCAACTGGATTACAAAGAAGAAGAAGACGAGTAGTACAGCGCTCCCATTTTTGTTGACTTTGTCACATCTGCGTCACAATGGTGGTAAGGAATGTCTTTCTTGTTGGGAATGCTATTGAGGAAGTCTGATTTGATTTATGATGGAATTTCAGGTGGTTACCACTGAGTACAGACACATTTCTGCCAATAATCTTCCTTAATTTCAGTATTAATATAAACTGCTGAGATATTTGTGTATTTTTGGTTAAGTGCAGGTAAAAATACATCTTCTTTAGTTTGGTTTCAAAGTGCGTGTGTGTGTGCAGGAATTGCCATTGATGTTTCATTGAGCCTTTACAGGAAGAGTGACTGCCAGACGCATCCTTCACCTCTAGGCATTAAGCAGCTGTTCCTTTCGATCCAGTTTTAAGTTTAAAGCTACTTTGAAAGTATTGCTGCTAAGAATTTATTGCGTATTTGTCTCCTCCTTCTGGCCTAGAGAGAAACAAGTTTACGCTCCTCCGAAAAACCTGCAGACCTGAAACCTGGCAGCAGTTTCACATCCATTCAGATGTTATGCGATGTCACACCCTCATGCACTCGCACCCAGGCGCGCACACATACATTCTTCTTTCACAAACCAATTTTTTTTCTTTTTGCTTGATTGTCATGTTTTGTGAAAAACAGACTGTAGAGTACTTATTTTTAACTCTGCTATGTGCTATATACCTGCAGATACCAGCATAGGAATACAGGTATATATAAACATGGCATGTAATGAGTAGATCTAAAACTAAATCAATTAATGCTTCAATCGGTGAATGTGTCAATAAATTAGTATGTTTTCAACATACTTAAACAATACATTTTAACAGAAATACAAAAAAATGATTAAATATGAAATAACATCATGATATTATTGTGTCGAATGACATCCTCAGTGAAGAATTTCAACTGAGGTTAAACGACACATAAAACAAAGTGTCAAAGAAATTAAATCCATAGTTTCCTGCTCAGAATGGGGATTTAACTGCTTAATAAATCCCATCCCGATACAACTAACCATGTATGTGTATCAAGGCTAAAAGTATAGGTAAACACATTATGGCTAACGGTATCCATAATGTGTTTACCTACTTTTTCACTCAATTCACAATTATCTAGTTTATATTATCCATGACTAAGTCTTTATATAACTCAGCCATCATAAACGTCTTTGTTTCTCAGACTTCACTAATCAATGCAAAAGAAAATTTGACTGAAAATGCCTTCCACTTATTCAATTTATTATTCGCAATTATAGTACAACAGTGAAGTTATGACAAAATAATTTACTTAATTGAAAAAAAAAAAAAACATGATCTGTTTTGATACCCTGGTGACTAATGGGAAACACATTTGACCTTTAAACAGGCTATAATTTGACATCCTTCATGCTCTTGAAACTACCTCTGTGCCATCTGTGGTCCTGTAACAAAAGGGCAGCTAATTATTACTGGGTGTGGTGAGACCTGCTGAACGAGAACACCTCGGTGTTTGCTTTGTATTTCAGAAACCATGTCAGGCATGTTCAAGGACTAATACAAAGAAACATTTTTGGAGTCAGTCATCATTGCAAAGACATGCCAAAAAGCAGAAGGTTTTCTGCCGTTCCCATGCATTGATGTGCGTCACAGGACTCATGGGACAAACTGCCCTGTACCTCACATCTCATTGGTGGCAGCCAAAAAAAAATGTTTGTATGTTTTTATTCACCCATTAGATGAGTCATTTAGTCAAAGTTTTCTTAACTGCTTATCAGTCAGACCAAGCTCAATTTTGCTTTGTCTATAGTCGCAAATGTAGAGCTTTTGCTTGAAATGCACTTTAATAACCATATAGAAAAGTACCATTCATTAGTAAAGGTAAGAGTGCAGAAATTTTTAGTTTCTTTTGCGCCCTTGCCAGCAGTTTGAGACTTTCGTGTTTAAAAATCCAGTGAAAAACGGGAAGAAAATTGTCAAAATGACAAGCCATTGAAGTAAATCCCAGTCAGCACCAATATACCTGAATGTTAATCAGCTGGAGAAAAGTCAGTAACACTTCATTGTGTCCATTACCCATATAAACCAAGGGAAGATCTTATAAATTAAGCATGCAGAAGCAAAATTAATGGGGAACCTCATTGACTCAAGTTTACATGAGGCGTTTAGGGTTTCAATTACCCAAACAGTCAACCAAATGAAGGGAGTGGAGAGTGTGACTCGCCAGACCTGGGTGCATTTTCACCTAGACAGCTTGCACACCACACACCGCATTCAAAAGTGATTACAGTCTTTGTCACGCTGACCTGTCAAAGCGATTTTTATTACACCAGAGTCACATTCACCCTGCTCCACTCGTGACAATCGCTTATCCATACGCTGATGATTTGTTAAAGAGCATCAACATATGGTGAAGAAAGTTGGAACAGAGCTACTACTCTTTCTATTAGGCCTCAACTTCCTCACAGATCTTGAAAAGTTACAATAGTAGATGGTGGTGGAGTTGGGTAGAACTCTGCTATATTTAACTGAATGTGTTTTACAAGTATTTAAAGTTTTACAAGTTTTTATTTGACGTATTTATTATTTGACATAGCACACAATATTCAACTTAAGCTTTTATGGAAAGCTGAATGTTTGTTTGGCTTCCATAATGAAAATCTGATTAGAAAATGTCACAAGGTGCAAAGTTATGGCTGCCTGACAGCAGAGAGCTTTCTTTAACCTCCAGTGGCATTTTGCAGTTATGATTGATGCATGGTGAAAGGTGCCGAAGTGTCATTCCCTTCTAACAGAAAGTAGCTCATCATCAAGTTTACTTGGATCCCACAAATTGACATAACAGTGAGTTTATCTGCAAAGCAACAGGATAGGCCAATGTCAGATAAGGTACAGGATGGATACTGATTGTGAAATCGGACATAGTGACAAGTTCAAATTTGGAAAATCTGGCCTAAGACTGATATTTGTAGCTGGAATGAAGCACAAGGTATATTTGGTTTGTCTGGTTGCATTTAATGGAAAACCACTTTAACATTTCTAGAAGACAGAAGTTTCTTTATGTCAAGGGATTTAAGTTAGTTTTGTAGTTACATCTCTTATGAATGATGCTATTCAAATAAACCTGCCTTAGCAGCTGCTCTCCTTGTGGTTTGTGGTGTCGCATCTCGTTGGCGTGTTGTTTCTGTGTTTAACCCATTTCTCCCTCCAGCTATCGGCTTTCGGTTGAGCTATTTCTGCAATTAACTTCCTTTTCACATGACAGACTTGGCCCAGTTCTCCGTGTTTAACCAGGTATGATCCACGGATGAATCAATTCATCGCAGCGGCAGGTTTTTCCGTGATACAGACCCTAGTGGATTAACGACGCTGTTTAGCTGAGCTTCACCCCTTGGACAAAACCAGTGATGGAGTCTCTGCTGCCATTGACTCTTTTTATTCCTGGACCAGTGCTTCTGTGGGACTTTTGTGTCTCTTTCCTGCCTTTTCAATTCCCACACTACATTTTATTCAAACAGCTGCTTCAAAATTAGTCAGGTTCTTCTTGCTAAAAGAGAGAAGTTCCTGTTTACTGTCAGTGTAAGCCTGCTCAGGATGACGGAAAGTCAGTAACTTGATCCAATCACATGTGCTTCCTTAGATGCACAGCAACTGCTTTCTGTTTTTGCAAACTTAACCTTAATTTGACTTCATCATATTCTGCTTAATTGGATTGTATTTGACTGATTTGGTTATGTGTGGAGATGGAACGTCTTGATTTTAGATGGATGTCTTCATTTTTTTCATTAAATTTCTCTTATTTTCATCACACCTGGTTTCCTGTCTTCTTCAGATTTCCCCCTATACTCCATATGAAATGTGATGGTGAGTTGCTATCAGTTATTGGACAAGCTTGTCTAAGACTGAGCAATAAAACCTATGGCATAGATTGACATGCCAATGTTCACAAATTCTCCCGAATTTCCAAAGTTCCTCCATTTCTAAAATCTATGCATGCTGTCTTTATATGCCTCTGACTTCCCTTAAAGTACTGGATCTGTGTTCAGGATCTCAGTGAAAACTATACAGTTAAACTCCTCTAAGCAAATTACCGTTGCATAGTAAAAAGGATGACATTGGACTCAAACCAAACAGGATGAAATTGTGGTTAAGATGTTGACATATGGTTGAAAGCCGTTGCAGTTGTCCAACCTTGACTTTTAACATTTTTCTGTAGGCTAAATTCACTAAGTTAGAAAAAAATGTCAAATTTTCTAAATTTTTCTGGGCTAAATATAGAGAATGACTGGCCAAACTGAAATAGCCTGAAAAGGTTGTTTATATCGCTGTCCACTGTTTGGAAGAAAAAAGTCAATCCACTTTGATATTTATGTTTTCCTTATAGCAGATTCTTTTAATTCAACTACTTGATGAATTGCCTGAGTTCTCCCCCATTTTCAGGATTTGTATTTAATTCCAGATTAAATGCAAATTATTCTTTCTTTTATCCGACGGGCGAACAAGGCGGATCAAATAAGCACTGTATGCGTCTTCTGGTTTTGCAATCCAGTCATGCTGAATTTTTTCTTTTCTTTTTTTGACAAGTGCGTTCTGAAATACCTGGAATACTGTACACCTAAGACACGACAACCCAGAGGGCAGCATGTTTCAGAAACACCCCTGTCAGGCAGTCGGTGCGTGGATGAACACGTGGGAGGGACAAGACAAGCGTCCAGAAGTGTGTGGGTGTAATTCAAGAAGAGTGACCACCAGAGCTGTTGGCTCCTTGTCACATGAGAAACGTGATAAAAAAAAGCAAAAAGGGAAAGATGTCAGTCACAACTTTATGCACAAGGCCAGCAAGAACGTCAATCTAAGCAGCAGATGTGCCCTCGTGATATGTTTAGTCCCCGAGAATGTTGTGGCATCTGTGTGTGTGTTACGAAGAAGGTTTGTAAGTGTAATTTAATTTTTAAGCTTTTTTGAATATCCCTTTTATTAAAGTCTTATAAGCATCGTTTGCTGCACTTCCTAATATAAAAAGCCCAAACAATAAGAGAGTCTGTAAATGAGTTGATGGTTAGAATCTCCCATCTAAAATTCAAATAATAATAATAATAATAAATAAATAAAAAGCAATTGTCATAAGTGAAGATTCCTCTGGGGTTGTCATGCTGAAGAACTTAAAGACAATCCACAAAACAAAAACAGAAACACGAGCATCACAACGCGTCACGGAGAGAATACTGTCACACTGTCCAATAAGGGATTTGTGACGTGAAAGATCCAGAGATAACGTCAGAATTTATCAAGTCTTCAGGTTATTTATTCTGTTTTAAGGTGGATAAATTGTACTTTTCATTTAAGTGAAAATAACTTAATAAAAGGACTAGAAGAGAATTATAGATAATCATCTCAGAAGATCAAAAGAAATAGGCAGGAGCGCAATTTCTAACTTCTTTTTTAAACAGATAATGCACAACAGATTAAATTACTTCTGAGCCAGAAAATGTTTCAAGTATTAGTCTATCACCGAGATGAGCTGTCAGCGAGAAAGATGACCTTTCTTAGCTATTTTAGCTTGTTATCAACATTTAATCTCTTCAGCCTTTGTTGTTTTTAGATAAAGTAGATATGATGTCAAACCTTTCTTAAAAAGGCAGACAGACAAATATGAGAAGACTTTGTTTTCTTTCATGCTAGTTGAAAAACTGTTACTTAATTTAGACGTGATCTTTACTTAACATTATTTTATCCTCAGAGAATAAACACACCTCGGAAAAAAGAGCCCTTTTGTGCTGTTGTAGTCTGCTATTCATGGTTGAAATCTTGACATGCTGACTGACTGACTGCAACTGATACCTTTAACAAATTTGCTGTGATGCCATTATCTGATTTCAGAAACACAGTAGTAACATTGACGGAGCGTTTACGGTTAATTGTAAAAGTATCTATGTCCCCTCCTGACCTTTTCCTCATTTTGTCATGTTACAGCCCACTAACTTCAATGTACCGACATCTTAAAAAAATGAGGCAACCTACAGTTTTTCCAAGCATATTTGAACGTAGAGACATTTAAGATTAATTTCAGCAACACAGAGAAATGCATGCAATATATATAAACAGTAACATTTGAATAAAAGACTTTTTTACAATTTATCCAAACTTGAACTTCTTTGTCTTGAACAGTCTATAAGGTCACGGCATTCAACGGAGCTGCCGACACACCCAGATCTGGAAAACCCAAGCAAGTTCACCCTGAAACCAGAGAGCAAGATGAAGTCTACTTACTCCTTAAATGTCCTCACAGGACCTACAACACGGCCTTGATCAAGTTTAACTTTCAAGAAGTAAACATGATCCATAAAACAAAAGAGAGCATGTAAACAAAAACCCAGACTTCTAGTATGATGTTCTTTGAACAGATGAGACCAAAATTTGGCTATCTGGACAAAACAGAACAAATACACAACACCAGTCAAGTCAAGTCAACTTTTTCTGTACAGCACAGGAAGGCAGCTTGAAGGGATTTATAGGAATAAATGTAAATTTTTGTCAAAAGCCATCATCAAAATCATCATGCAAATATACATCAAATGTTTCAGTTATTATTAGTCAAGGGCAACTCTGAAGTGGTGGATTATTAACTTTGATTCAAAGGAACTAGTGTTTTGGCTGCTTTGCAGGTTTTTTTTTTGGAAGTTTGTTTCAGATTAGAGCAGCATAAAAACCAAATGCTGCTTCTCCATGTTTCCTTTCCGTTCAATTTATCTGTGGAGAGATGAAAAGACATGGATGAAGTCAAATATTGATCTCATTGAGTCAGGATGATGGTCAAAGAGTTATACATGCTAGGGCCTTCCTGTAAGAGGCTGCAAATTATCTGAAAATGAGGTAGAGGTTTGTCTTTCAGGGGAATATTGAATATTGTCATGACACACAACCAGAGTTACATAAAGCATATTCATATTCAGACATACGTCTAATTCAGAAACTGTTGCAAGACTTGAGCATTTATGTTCACATGCTCTCTATCCAGTTGGACTGAGCTTCTGTATTTTCAAAAAGAAAAAGTAAAAAAAATAATTGTCACTGTACTTTTCAGAGTTTGAGCTGGAAAAGTTTTTGAAAATCAGTATTTTATTCTCACCCTCACGTTTCGTTTCAAAGTTTGTGTGAAGTTGTTACATAAAGTCCCAAACAAAAAGTACAACAGGTATGAGTAGTTTTGTAAAGGTGATGTACACACAACTGTCGCATTGCCCTGAAGTCTTTGTAGATGCTTCCTGGGAACGGATGCCTGCGCCAGGCCAGCAGGAGCCGCTCAGCGAGACAGACTTTGAATAGGTGCTATTTTGAAAGCTTAGGCGTCTACACTGACAGCCGTCTGACAATGTGCTGCGGGCTTTAGGTGTTCCCAGAACCTGAATGGTTCTAACACAGGATGATTCATACAGTCAGGAAACCAGCGCAGTGAGTTTGCACCCTGTTCATTTCACAGTTGGGCAGAGCAAAGCAATGATGTTAATAATAGACACAGTCATGTGAAAACCCGGTTTGTCTGGCAGGAAAAGGATCAGAGCACAAATACGCTATTTATTCAGAATTAATTCCTGGCTTATAAACAAATGCACATACTGCCCCCAATTGTATATAAACTACAAAAACTAGTAGCAAAATTTGCATTGAAAAAAAATCTGTTTTTAAAATCATTTAGTTTTTTTCTTTCTTTTTAACTGAAGTGAAAATAAAAGAACTATAAAATCCTTTTTGCCGCCAGAACTTGTAATAGTAGACATTGATCAGTATTTGTGTCAGTTCTTGTGAAATACAATCAGAATGGAATCCTCATAATAATAAAATAATTAGTTTGGGCATGACAATAACCTGTGTGAATTATTTACTATATTAAAATCCGTTTTAATACATTTGTTTGGCCTTCAATTGCTTTTTTCCCATTCTGTATAAAATGGAGCACTTGTAAAATGTTACTACACAAATTTAGTACGTCAAAAGATTTGATGGTTTTGGTATTTTCTTGTGCTGTATAGAGAACTTTTAACAACAGGCATTGCATAATCAATTAAATTTGATTGTATTGCACTGTAAACAGTGCTGAATTGGAAACATCAGTAAAACTTTAGTTTTGGAATTATTTAAATTTAAGCTAACTATTTGATGATACATTTTAATATTGACATATCTTCGAATCTCCACATTAAACTTAAAAATTCTTATAAGTTAAATAAAAATGACCCAACTTTTACTGAAAGACTCTTTACTTCTGAAGTGTGTGAGTAAGGTGTGTCTTTATTACATAAAATCAGCTAGTCAATGCATAAGGTCAATGAACTTTAAACAGGAGTTCAATGTAGGTTATTTTTTTAGGAATTGGTCATGGAAACAATAAGCATCAATCTTGCAAACTACAACTGCCTTTTTTCAGTTAACTGAAAAGAAATCCCTGTTTGCTAAAGAATCGACTTTCGTTAAATATAGACCTTAATTTGGCCTTTGCACAGCATTTCATGCCTTATTACCTGCCGGCAGGTGTTATGGTGTCGTTGGTAGGTTTGATTTGTTTGTGGCACCACACTGCCACCTAGTGTTTTAATGAAGACCTGGTCCAAATCCAAGCCCTCCACCAAAGCGTCATCTGGTCAAACACATGATCCAGAACTGTCTGACTTTCCTATAAATTTAATTTTAGATTTCTAGTCTTGAGATGTTATGAATGGTTTTCAAATTCTGAATTTTTACCGAATCTTTGGAATTTTTTTTTTTTTTTTTTATAAAATTTTGATGACATCTGATCTTCTATCCATACATTGTCTATATTTACTTGTGGAATCACAAGTATATTGTTGCCCATCTGCAGGGCTCATTGGGCAAAAGACACATCACAGATCTGATCTTGGCCTCATTCTGAGCTGTGAACCAGCTTTTGTTAAAATAGATATAATCACAAATAATAAACAATAACTTGTGTACCAAAGACATGTTATTCTTAAAACAATTTCCAAATTTCAATTTGAATACCTTGTATTGACACAATAACCTTGTGATGCTGTTACTGATATTGGTAAGTAGGAAAATCCAAGATATTTTGATGTACTTTGTCTCCACCTGGCGACAGCTGGAAGGTATGTTACTTTACCTGCACTAAGACTGAAAAGACATGATGCGCAACACCCGCATATCAGCTCTCTTGTTCAGTTTGTGACATCAGGTTGTGTTGTTGACCACATCAGAATGTTGATGGGATCATAGTATTTAGTATCTAAAGGGGGTTTCATAAAAAAAAAACAATCCCATCTTCTCAACTCCAAGCAGGGAGCAAACAGTCTGATATGATCACTTCTGATCAAGGAACTTCTGTTTCTTACGATTAATTCCATCCATCCATTTTCTTGCACCCTTGTCCCTTAGTGGGGTCGGGAGTTGCTGGTGCCTATATCCAGCTGACGTTCCGGGCGAGGGGCGGGGTATGCCCTGGACAGGTCGCCAGTCTGTCGCAGGGCAACACAGAGACACACAGGACAAACAACCATGCATGCACACACNCAATTAACCTAACAGTCATGTTTTTGGGCTGTGGGAGGAAACCGGAGAACCCAGAGAAAACCCACGCATGCACAGGGAGAACATGCAAACTTCATGCAGAAAGGCCGGGGCCAGGAATTGAACCCAGAACCTTCTTGTTGCAAGGCAACAGCTCTACCAACTGCGCCACTGTGCAGCCTCTTACGATTAATTAAGGAACAAAATATTAATGGATCCGACCTTGATGAATATTTAAAGTTTTTATTTAAAATTCTTACATTAATCAAAATGGGTGGACATTCTGCAATGGAGCCACTTCTTTTTATAAAATTTAAAGAAATTACAATCTCAAACTTTGATGTATTTCTTGTATTAATAAAGCAGATTAACACAAAATGAACAATAAAAGGGAACTGACACATACCACCACAAACTTTGAAATGTGAGTGCTATGTGGAGCCTGGAGTACCTGAAGAAAAACCATGGGGAGCCATATTCAGCCAGAGATGCACGGATGGTAAGACTCACCCGTGTGCTTTCTTTTCCAGGAGATTATTTTCTGCAGAAAAGTACTATGATGTTGGTGATCATGAAGTGTTGGCAGTTAAACTGGGATGAACTTATTAACTAGGAAGCTAATGAGAATAAACTGGAAGTGGAGGCATTAGGTGGAGGGAGCTAAGGAACCCTTTGTGGTTTGGCCAGGCCATAAAAATCTGCAGTATCTCAGAGTGGCAAAGAGACTCAACCCCAAGGTGGGCCTTATTCTTCAACTGTTTCGATTTCTCACTGTCGTACTGACCTGGGAGTAAGAACACCAGCCCTTATGCACTTTCCAAGCTCCATGAAACTACGGAGGAGAGACAGGAGGCCATGCATGTAGACATGCTTCCCAAGTCTATATGGTTAACAGTTACGAAACCTGAACTCGAGCAGGAAGTAAGGGAGACCCATCAGCAACCCCTGAGGTTCTCTCGTTTTGTTATGAGTCTGTCATTCTGGAGTTACTGAGACCCCATCGGTGGTCAGAAGTTGCTTCTGGTAAGGAACTTTGCTTCAAGATGTCACATAATAAATCAGAACTTGCCGGGTTTGCTGTCAGGCTAAACCATCCCGTTGACCGCCTTCTGGGCTCCTGTAACCTCTCTCTATTGCTCACTGTCCACAAATTCATAGATTTTTGTAATAGATTTGCCCAATGACCACTCTGTCCTTCTCATGATTGTAGATGGATTCTCTAAGATGTCCCACTAGGTACCACTTCACAAACTTGCTTCCAAGGAGCTAGGAGGGATTCTGGTTCTAGAAAATCTCTCCTCAAAGACATTGTTTCAGATGGAGGACCAAAGTTTGCTTGCAGTTCTTAAAAAATGTTGCTGTATCCTGGGTATCAAGGCAAGTCTCTTATCGGGATTTCACCCACAAACCCACAGGAAAACTAAGAGGATCAACTAGCGGAGACCAACCTTCCAATGCTCTGTGAGCAAGATCAATTTTCATGGTCTCATAACTTTACACTCACTGTCAAACATGCTGGTGCAAGCATGATGATTTAGTTTTGTTCTAGGTGTGGTAATGACCCAGTTAAAGCCCAGACCTCCTGAGCCGAAAATGTTTAAAAGTAAATGACAAATGTTACTCCACTGAAACTCGATTAATTTAAATACTCAGATGTGCAAAACTATGAAAAAAAGAGAGTACATGTTTTCTCTTTGTAATGACTGGCATTTTCACAATTAAGTTTAATCTTAAAAACAAATATTAGACTTCAAGTTTAATGTAAAGATGTAGCAAATGATAATGTTAAAGCAGTGGACACATTAAAGTCTTCTGATGGGACACCAAACCCAGTAGTTATAGTAAACCCCAGTGCATGATACATTGGGATGTTGGGGGAAGTAATGGAAGATATGCAAGAATTATATTTAAAAGTGATGGGTTTTGATATCAGCAGTATTATGTAACATAAATAAATGTGTGCAACTCATTGAGAAATGTCATATCTTTGGTGCTGAGAACTTGTGTTCTGAAAAGTCTGAGCCTGAAGAACTCACTAATGAGATCAGATGATATACAAATTAACATGTTACGGTTTTGCATTAGTTCGTGTTGTTTTCTCCGTAAAAATCCCTAGAAAAGGCTATCATGTTTGTCGTTGTAAGTTAAAGCAGATACATATTTTTGCAAGGCATTGCAATATAAAGCTTAGATGTAATTTTAATTTTTCCTTAATTTGATTTACAAATGTTTTCCTTCTGTAGCCAGTTTGGTTGGTTTACAGATCTCTTCCGCTGTCATTTTTGTGAATTATGGATTTGAGAAACATACTCCATTAATGGCATTCCTATCATTCTTGGTTTCTCCAAAGGAAAGGGTTTGTCTTTTTTTTATCACATTCCACATTTTAAAAAGACCGGATATTTCTATGATAAACTGTGATTTTATTATTATTATTATATGTATATTTTTGTCTTTTTTGACGGAAAAAGACATAAATATACCGAACGCTGGTGGGTCATACAGTGACGTAGAAGGGGGTTACAATAAATACCCTCCCTTGCTTCACCCCCTCTGAACGCCCCTCTAGCGAGCGGAACCAATTAAATCCCCTCGCGTTGCGTTCACGGCACCACAAACGCCGTTCCTCCTCGCACAGACACGCACATTCCGTGTCCTCTTTTTCTTTTTACGGTAAACCGGAGGAAAGGTGGCCGTTCTATTTTTGTGATAGACTTTGTTTTTTTCCCCTCCTCGGCTCGCTTTTCACCGTTGGCTTTACCGTTCGGGTCTGAGTGCAAATGGCAGAGCAGGCGAAGCAGGCATTAACCGCCTCCGACTCAACGGTATCGGGCTCGACGCAGACCGGGAGAGCGGTGGCCCTGGCCCGGCTACTGCACCAAGAATGCATCCAGCTGCTTCAGCTGTTCGTGAGTTTTCCCGCTCTCCGGTTGTGCCTCGTGGCTCCTCATCGGTGTGACTCACAGACCGTCCCGTTATATGCGGTTATCCCGGTGCTGAGACTGTTAGCAACCTGTCGCATTGCTGTTTTCACTGCAGACACTGAACATAGGTGATGTTCGGACAGGGCCGGTCCATACGGAAGAGGATAAGAGCCACTGGGGAAAAAAACACAAAAAGATATTTTGTATTTAATCTCAGAATGCTATCTTTATTTCTCAGGATTCTGACTTTAATCCGTAGATTTCATCTTTTTTTCCCCCCTCAGAAAATAATTCTTGACTTTAACTCTGAATTTTTACTTTAAAGCTGCCCTAGAGGAACCTGGTTCAGTGACCAAGAATGTCACGTTGTATTTTAGTCACTTTTTTCTGTGGCCTGAGATTAAAGCCAGATTTTATTTTTATTTTTTTTTATTTTTTTTTTTATTTTCTCTGTAACCCTATTCGACTTCCAAGCCTTTTTGGGGCCCTAAACAGATTTTTGAAAGGGAAAGAGGAAAATACCATGTTGGTATGGAGCTCGGTCACCATACCAACATGGTATGGTATGTTGATATGGTGAGCCCTTTACCAACATACCATACCAACATATCGACACAAGATGCTTTATCATTCCAAAGCTACCATGTGTGTAACATACTTATCATTAGCTTTGTTTATAATTAGTTTACATATTAGCAGTGGCATTATGGCCACTGATTTTAGCCTTACCATAACAAGCAAAACTATAATTGGATTTTGAAATGCAAAGTGGTATTTCATTGTGAAGTATTATTTTGACTATTTGACCCCATGAGCTCGATATCTTATATTTCCACAAGAGTGACAGCAGCCAACAAGATATTGACCTATTATTTGTGTCACTATAAAAATACTAGAAATCTTCTCTCCATATTATTCAACTGGTGCTTTTGGTTGATCCCTGGTGGTGTAAGCAGCCGCTTAACTCTCATGTGCCTTGGTGTGGCACTGAACTTTCAAAATTGTAACCATGCTGTAAGGTAGTATGAACCCTTGTATTCCTGATCTCCCTGTTAGTTGAATCTTTAGCAATTTTCCTGCTTCGGTGTCTCATTCATTACTAGAAAACATTTTAATCAACCAATCAATCTAGTCAGCAATATAGTCCATTAGTTCACATTGTGTTAACATTATTACTTCAAATAGAACAAAGTAATTCTTTGCTCTTCACATGGTGTAGATAGAATCTCATCACTTCCTCAAGACCATGTCTGTTTTGTTTTGGGGTTTTTTCCCTTAGAAAGTAAGGGAGACCTCCATTTCGGACCAAACACCAGACGGTGGACGTATCGTGTCTTTGTCCTCCGAGGCAACAGAGTCAAGTACAGAGGAGCAGGTGCAGCTTCTGCACTCGGCTCTGCGGCAGTGTCTGGGGATGCTCCATTACGTCATCCGAAAGGAGGAGGAGGAGTGGGGCAGCCTGGACAACAACTACGAGACCCTAAAAGCATCTGTCCACGAACGTCTGGAGAACCTGCTCCACACCACTAAAGATCTGCTGAGGAGCAAAGATGAGACCTTGGCAGTAACTCCGGATCGCCAGTGTAATGAGGTGAAGTTTTAAATGGCACAATCCTGTTTGGATATGTTCCTCTAAACTCACATTTGCATGTCACTTGTCATACACATAACATGCTTATGGTTGTCAGCAGACAAAAATGTGAAAAGCACTAAATCTCAATCAGTATAACATGTACTCCGAAAAAAGGCTTCTATGTGCAAAGACTTATTTTGATATTGTTTGATTTATATTTTTCTTTTAAGCACATGGTAGAGGTTTATGGAGGAGACTAAAGCACAAGGGTTGCCAGATCTTAATTCATACGCAGGGTTACCACATAAAACTTGCTTAACCCGGTGGTTGGGGTGTCAAGTCAGTCTACAAGTAGCTTATCATGTTTTTGTACTAAAAAGTGTTTCGTTGACAGGAAATGTCAAATATTACTGGGTGAACCTCTAAAAGCGCAACTATAAGTTATATTTGTGGTTCGCATTGAGCTTACACAAGCAGAGCAACACTGTGGCTTTTAAACTGGACGCCTGCCTTGGCGCAGTTTTCGCCAAAGAAGGTCCTGACCAGGGCTGATATAAATGCCAATACAGGCCAACCTGCTCTGCAAGAACACAATCCACTTAGTCTAATTTGAGTGAAAAGCCTGCGTCGAGGTAAACGTCCAGTGTTTTGGAGGGGAGGATAACTTATAGGGGTGCACAGACTGATCATTTCTTTCATTTTGGGTGATTGGTACCTACATATGAAACTGATCTAATCTACTGATCTACTCTATCATCACTAGTATCTGAGAGAGGGCTTTGTTTCACAATAGTCAGTTAGCTGTAGCCAACTTTGCAACTTTTTTTTGCTATGTTTAGTACATAGCAGGGCTTACTGGTGGTCAGAGGCCCGGTGGTGCCGGTGCTTCTGTCAGGCTGCCCCAGGGCGAGCTATGCAATACCCTGCCACAATCAGCATATGAATGTGTGTGTGAATGACTAAAATGTAGAGTGAAGCGCTTTGTTGACCTCTTGATAAAGTCCAGAGGTCAAGCCATTTACCATAGAAACAAATTGGTCAGGCTTTGAAATAATAATAGAATAAGTTACTGCTTACAAGGTCATGTCTATTTGTTTATATATTATTGATGTATTGTCCAGCCCTATGTAAGGCCACACATAAACTATTTGAAATCCACCATTCCACTCTGATAAAAACTTATTGAAATGTGGAAAACATTTATAACCATTGTTATGATTCCAGCAGTGAATGTCAGGAAGTCCAACCTCCCTCACACTCCCACTCTTGACCTCAACTAGCAGGTTTAATATTATGGTGCAGTTAGAAAAAGGTTCAACTGGTACCTCCTATTAAAGTTTCCAGCTGGAAGCTTTTACTTTTTAAAAAAAAAGAATACAATAACTCAAAACTTCTGGAACAGTCTCTAGTTGATTTCAAGGTGGAGATATTATAGTGATTTTAATCTTAGTGTGTGGTGCCGCCTAGCAGTGACTGGTGTACACTGGGGTTTGTGGTCAATTCCAGAGTGAGACCTGAGGCCTTCTGCCAAACACATCAGGAAATTAGCAACGGAACGACTGAATAACAAGACCTCTTTTCAGATTTATGTTTGGAAATCTTAATGAGTTGAAACTATGCTGGAAAGATAAGCAGGATTCCTCCACAGTGATACGAGACTGAAAGTTAGGTTTACTTAATTTCTGAATAAAAACACTTTTCCATTGTCTCTTTCTTGATTAATAATCTGTTTTTCTGCATTTGAGGTTAGATTTCTCCACTGTAACTATTACATTCAGATTTGTTTTGTTTAATCAAACATATCTTCACAACTGAATCTAGAGTTTGACCAATAGTCAGAGAGCTATAGCCTGAATTCATAACAGGATGAAAGTTTGTATTTTGTTAATATGGTTCAAACACAGAATGATTTCTCTGCCTTGTCTCTCCCTACTGACACACATGTGATGCTTTGTTTTCCTCCTCTTCTCTGTCTAGGAAGTTGATGGAATGGGGGGAACCTTTTGCCTAAAAATGTGGACCTACCGTGTGCTGTTGGAGCTCATCCACTGGGCCGACCATGCTGCAAAGACCCTGCATGTTTTACACACACAGAGGGAAGAAACAAAGTAGATCTGACTCCTTTTCATTTCACTCCAGCAACATTAAACACACCTAATCAACACTACCAACCAGCTTCTTCTTCAAAATATTCCTATTTAAACATGTAAACAGATGATCACTCTATACCAGGGGTGGGCAATCTGGGTCCTCAAGGGCTGGTGTCCTGCAGCTCTTAGATGTCTCCCTGGTTCAACACACTTGAATCCAACAGCTGAATTACCTCCTAAGTGCTGTCAGGTTCTCCAGAGTCCTGCTAACGACCTCATTATTCTACTCAGGTGTGTTGAAGTAGAGACACATCTAAAAGTTGCAGGAGTCCAGCCAGTGGCGCAACTACACTTTATTCAGGTGGATGCGAAAACATAAATCGCCCCCCTCCACGAAGGAGGGTACGTCAGGGTGAAGGAACATAGAAAACATACGCACCCCCCCCCCACCCCCCCCAGAGCCGACGATACGTGAAAGTTAAGACTTGCTACATTTACCTCGTTATGTGCGCGAGGTGAAGGAGCGTAAGGCGCCCTGAAGTGTATGGGAAACATCATCGGCGTGTCGCCCCCTCCAGACGGGGTTTTGGCGCCCCCTCTGGTGCTGCGCCCCTATGCGTTGCATGCTCTGCATACCCACTTTTTGGGCCACTGAGTCCAGCCCTCGAGGCCTGGAGTTGCCCAGCCCTACTCTATACACTTGACATGGAAAAACTGCTTAACACTACTAAGCCCCTTTAAAAAGTCAGTATTACATATTTCCAGGCATATATGGTGGCATTTCATATCACAATCTAGTAACTGTTATCTTCAGTTATAAAAATGCTTAATGTATCAAATTTGACTTAAAAGAACTTAGACATCGTAATTTACCGCCTTTAAATTGGACCCGTCTCTTTAAAAAAAAAAAAAAACCTGCTCTTTCTGAAGCTCCACCTTCAGGAAGTCATCATAATATTGCTCCTCTTTTTACCTGTTTATCGCCCTGGATGAACAATCTCACTGGCGCCCCCTCCAATGACTTGATAATTGGAGGTCCGACGTGTCTCACCTCTATCCCCACAGACCTCCCTTATGAGATATCACCCTGGGCGTTTACCCATGTTGTCCATACCAGAAATCGCCACTGGGTGGCAACTACTCAAGTGCCGCATATGAAGCAATTTCCGATCTTCACATAGCAACCTTCCCTCGCGCCTCCCCCACTTAGCTCTGTGCACTGCAATGCTGCTAAAACGGTTGTTAAAGGGTTAAGAGCGGCTCTACTGCCACAGGAGATTAAAGGATTTCCCCAGACACTGGGATTTCCACTACAAGTGTTAAAGTGACCTCTGGTTTCCCATGTAGATTTTTTGTTTGGCAAAAAATGCTTGTAGAGTTTGTAAATTAGTTTGGTCTGAGAGGTGACTGAGCTATATTTTTTTCTTTTTTCTTTGAATGCAGTTTAAATTTGTATTTAAATCAGTTTCAGCTAAACGCTATATATATATATATATCTATACCTGCTGTTTTTAACACTCCTCAATTTACTAACTGCTAGAATTTAGCCAAAAATCCACAACTAATGAACTGTGACTTACATGTGCAGCTGATTGTGTTGCCATTTATGGATTTTAACAAACATGATCTACATATTTAACCTAAATGATGTCCTAGAGTCTCGTCATGTGTGTTGTGAAACACCATCTGTGACATGGTGTCGTGCTTTTGCTGCTTGGTTCATAGGTCTCTCCTGATACTTGAATGTGCTGCTGAACTCTACATTATTTGACCAACTGGGTGTAGCCCCGCCCCCTCCTGTTCACCCCAAATCCCTAGTCGTGAGGCCTGGAAATAGTATCAGAACTGCTGTATCAGACTGATTTTTTTTTTAATTTTTATTTTTTCACAGTGAAGCCAAAAGAATCGAACACTATGCACCACACTTCTAATATAGCCAGATGCACTAACTGAGTGTAAAACAACTCACTTTGATGTAATGATTGGATGCCTTTCTGAATGCCGTGCATTGTTAATTTCTGTGAAGATTGTACATTGCGAATTAAAATACCAATCCCAATCCTTGTGTTTTGTTAGTTTTATTTTCAAGAAGGCATAATGGTGATTCAGATTTTTTCTTTCATAAGAATGCATTACAAAGGTACAACTATATCAGTTGAGTTAGTATAAATTTGTGAGCAAATTGAGGATAATGTGACATGTGATCAATTGTTATGCTTAAAATTACACACAGTTCAAGTACATTATCCTACTTCCATGACACAAATATCAACTCTCATTTGTTTATATACAACATACAAGGAAATAAAAATGTTTCTTTGGGTTTCTCAACAGATTAGTGAGCATTGATTTATGAAACAAATACAAATGAAATACAATAGGGAAAAAATGCAGTGATTTAAATTTAACTCTTAGTTCAGGATCTTAACGTCAGTGGAAAATTGGTGCAGTTGGGTGCCTCCTTTGATGTTGCTGCACATTTTACCCAATGGCACCAATTCAGAAAGTTGATGGAGAATGTATAAGACGTCTACTGTAAGTAATGAAAAATGTATGTGATGGCCTGGTTACCAGCTAAATAAAGCAAAATTATAGAAGTAATAAGTGTAAAATGTGGGGGTCTAAACGTAGTTAACATTTTTTAAACAGTAGATTGTAGAGAGCCTTTAAGAAAAAATAAGTTATTCTAGTGTTCCACAGGGTTTTATCATTTTGTTCTAAAAAGCTGTGCTTGAATGCTTGACTCAAAGAAAAGTTGACAAAACAAAAGTTCATTTTCAAATAAAAAGTAAGCATAGTGATTTTATTATTGGCAGTAGACCCAGTCACCATCTGTTTGATACAGTAGATCTCTACATACAAATTCAATTGATAAATTTATCAAGTGTCTCTTCAAGGTTGGATGAAAACCTCAGAGACACTTCGAGGTCTCTTCAGTGTCATGTGAAGACGATTTTACAACGTCTTCAAATGGTGCAAAATGCAGTTGGTGGCTCTTATCAAGAACAAGCAAATGTTGACAAAACACTCTGGTGAGTCTCATTCAAACTGCATCACAGTAAAGAGCACAGTGACCATTGTGACCACTGGATAAGCTCCACACTAAGCTGATAGTGACAGAGCAAGCTGCTCTCGAAACTTGCTCAACAGATCTAATCAGTTCCCACGTTTTCCCGAATTGATTTTGAATTGGAAAAAAATGGCAACACATTGATAAATCAATATTACCCAGCAGGAACTTAGCTAGGTAGCCCCAGATAACTTTTAATAGCAAGTTCTTCCACCGCTGCCTTCTTTCTGCTTACTTTGAATCCTATGCATTTTAACTATGGTCTACACTGTGTTTCTGTAGTGAAGCTTTTTGAAATGAAGCCACCAGATCATAGTTATACATGTTGCCACTCTGTACTCTGTTGGTCCGAACTTCCGGGCAACCGGCGCGCTCAAAAAATATTAATAAGCAAATGTGACGTAACTTGCGATAAGAGCCATTAAATCCCCGCGCGCTCAGTCGGTGGCACCATAAACACCACGGTTCCCCTTTCGCACAGACACGCACTTTCCGTTTGTGCGTGTCTGGTTTTTTTTTCTTTAGGCGAAGGGGGAAGAAAGGTGGTCGTTCTTTCGAGTTAAACTTCGTTTCTCCTCGGCTCGGTTTCTATCGCCGGCTTTACCGACCTGACTGCAAATGGCAGAGAGGAAACAGCCGTTAACCGATTCAACGGCGTCGGGCTCGACGCAGACCGGGCGAGCGGTGGCCCTGGCCCGGCTACTGCACCAAGAATGCATCCAGCTGCTTCAGCTGTTCGTGAGTTTTCCCGCTCTCTTTGCCTCACCGTTTCTCATTGGTGTGACTCACAGACCGTTCCGATATATGCGGTTTGTCCCTGTGCTGCTAAGACGGTTAGCTACCGTCTTATTGAACGTGAAAAAGGTGAACGTCAGTGCAAAATGCATACAGATGGATTATTGTGTGATTTAATGATATCAGACAATAAATTTAGCTTTATTCCCACGTTTAGTATACATATAAAACGAAAGAATTGTTTAAAACAAAATAATTTCAGACAACATAAGTTAAGTGTCAAGCCGAACTTCCACCCCACAGAGCTCCTTAAGACTAGCAGCAGCAATTAGCGAACCTGGTGGTTACTACACATCTGATAATGCATTACTTAAACCAAAATGCTAATAAATGTTTAAAACATAATATTGCATTATTCAAAACAAAAATAATTCTTTGCACTTCACGTAATGTGGATAGAATTTTATCGTAAATTTCTCAAGAACATGTCTGGGTATATATATTTTTTTCCCTTTAGAAAAAGAGGGAGACCTTGTCGGACCAAACCCCAGACGGTGTACGTATGGTGTCTTTGTCCTCAGAGACAACAAAGTCCAGTATAGAGGAGCAGGTGCGGCTGCTGCACCGGGCTCTGCGACAGTGTCTGGCGATGCTCCACCGTGTCATCCAAAAGGAGAAGCAGGAGCTGGGCCAGCAGGGAGACGGCTATGAGACCCTAAAAGGATGTGTCCAGGCACGTCTGGAGAATCTGCTCTGCACCACCAAAGATCTGCTGAAGAGCGAAGATTTGGCCCCGGATGTGGCTCAAGATCAACAGTGTAATGAGGTGAAGTATCCTGTTTGGATTCAGGCCACTTGCCAGATCTCCCTCTGAATTAAAATATCTCACTTTTCCACTTCTCAACTTTTTGTGTCTGTGCCGGTTAGAGGCAGCCTCAGCCAGATTTGTTTTCCGGTCGTAAATTCGGCGTGGCTGTTTTCAGATTTTCATACATACGCCAGGGGTAGATTTAGCAGCAGCAAGCAGGGTAGGCTCTGAAACAATTTGATTAACAGCTGACCACATTCATTGATCAGCTCGTGATTTGCATCACTGAAAACTGTGAACAAAATTTAGCTTTTAGCACTTCACGTTTAGCTGTGGACAGCGGACATGCCGTCCGCTATCAAGAGAGCTGCTCAGTATGGAGGTGTTTAATTACCAGCTTAATCAGGAGCAGCGGCAGGAACACATGCAGTAACTTTTACAGCAGAATGATTTAGCAGCACTGCTAGCTGCCCGTCTCTGAAATACGGACAGTAATAAAGAAGAGAGAAACTGTGCAGCTGTGATCAAACATCCTGCAGTGTTCCGATGCCAAAGGTGCAGCGTCCATGCAGCTCCAAGGACTTCAGGCCTGTGGTGCTGACCTTCCACATCATTAAGACCCTGGAGGAACCCACCCTGGATCAACTCCGGCGTCTTGAGTAAACCACACTTGGACCCCTTGTAGTTTGCCTGTCAGCCCAAACTTGGAGCCTTGGACACCATCATCTTTCTGCTCAACCTTGTATACACTCATCTGGATCAGCAAGTGAGCGCTGTGAGAATGATGTTTTTGACTTCTCCAGTGCATCCAACACCACTTGTCCAGCTCTACTATTGGCCTGGATAGTGGACTATCTGACTGGCAGACCATAGATTGTAGGTTACAACACCGTATATCAGGCTGACGCCAACAGACTGATCCGCAAGGCCAACGACTTTGGAGAGAAGCTTGACTCTCTGACAGAAGGATTCTGTCCAAGGTGCAGGTCATCTTGGACGAGTCTCACCCACTTCATGACAGGCTGGTTGGCCACAGGAGAACCTTCAGCCAGAGACTGACAGCACCACAATGCACCACAGGAAATAATTCCAGCCTGTAGCCATCAGATTGTACAACGACCAACTCTGAGTGTCTTTAATCTAACTTGTTTCTGGACTCGTAAACAGATTTATTTATTGATTAATATACTTTCTTGTTATTTATTTGTTTGTTTGTTTATATTTAGTCATATTTAAGTATTACTTTATTATATTTACTTACAATGTCATACTTATGAATATATATA
>CAEGAF010058637.1:0-26009 GCA_903067075.1 Micropoecilia bifurca
GAGCTGGAAGAAGTGGCTGGGGAGAGGGAAGTCTGGGCCTCCCTTCTGAAGCTGCTGCCCCCGCGACCCGACTCCGGATAAGCGGAAGAAAATGGTCAAAAATGTACAAACTAAAATAAACTCCAACAAACCTTCCTTCAAACAGTCCAGATTTACTCCTAGGAATTTTAAATGTAATGTGAAATAAATAGTAAAGCATGACGTCACTAAGGGCTCAAAACAAAAGATCTTAAAAATAGCAAATCTGACAGAAAAACCACTCAAATTTTTTAGATTAATCTTGGAAAATTTCAAGTGAAACCCTGGGGGAAAAAATACTGAACATTTCTAGAAGTCTAAAATGTTCGAGTGAGAGTCAGAAATTTATATTTTTTTACTAGCTAACCTTTTGCACTTTCTAAACTTGGAAATTTCCAGATTTTTTTCTAGAAAATAAATTTATTTTGGCTGAAACCTTCTCATTTCCAGTGACCCCAACAGTCACTCCCCAGTTTCCCTCGCAAGTCTTCGTATGATTCCATGCAGACACACCTGCAGGTTTACCTCACTTCCTGTTGTCACAACAGCTTGGCCTCCTTCTGATGCCTTAGTTTGCCTTTTTCCTCCCCCCGCCCCCCAGAATGTTTTATTGGCTTACGTTTGTTTGGGAAACGCTGGAAAAATGTATCTTCCATAACTCCAGGCTCTCAGGCTTCAGTCAGACTTTAATCTGGGCTCAAAGTCAACCTTGGCCGGGGTTTTCTCCCTGACCCAGGCCACCGTCTCAGCAAGTTCCAGGCATAAATCACACCCCCCTCCCACCCGCGTTGGAATCTTATAAATTCATTTATAACGTCCTTTGGGAACTGTCATCTTTATAGCAGCATAAACAAGACAACACGTCAGCTTGACCTCTTTTTTTTTTGGGATGAGAATACGATACCGCACACCGAGGGGTGTAAAAAAGGAAAAATGAAGTACGATGTTTTTTGTTTCTGTCACAACCCATTTCCTTTTCATTTCTTGCCATTACACGGCTTAGGAATTATTCTTATTGTTTATCACTGCGGCAACTCTATTGAGTTAGGCGACTCAAAACAGGATGTTTTGCTGCGCAATTACCGCTCACAAGGAATGATGGAGGAACAAACAGGAGTTGAAGTCACAAGAAACAGTGATTTTTTTTTTCCTGACGGTGGCTGGGTGGAGGCGGCTCATTGTTTGGACTCTGGTTATTCTTTGCTCCGAACGCTTCCTGTTCCGACGGTCGGCCTGGTTCAGGTCGGCTCACGTTCCCCGTTTCCTGCTGCTCTTCACTTCTCTCCCGGTCCTTGTTCTCCTGGAATTCATATCAAGGGTTGAGCATCAACTTGAGACATCTAAAGTGTTATTGATGTTCTTATAGTTATGATCAGGCAGTCGTTGTAAAGTTACTAGACAAATATGTTCATAGAGGGAGGGAAATGCATTGCGGTGTCACAGTTGATTGAAGTAAATCTCAAAGGGAAGGAAATAGTCATTGACTTTTTAGGTTTAGTTGGTCATTTTGTTGCTCCTCTGAAGACGATTTGGGATTATTTTTTTTTTACAGAGCTGTCTTTCTGTTCTGCCTTGGTCTCACTCCTCGGAAATCAGAAAGAAAACGATTAACTTTCTGCAATATTTTACCATTTGGACAAAGTTTGCAAACATAAAGAAATAACTAAACTCAAACATTAATGCAGACACTTAATCAAATCAATACACAGGATTTATTGCTAAAAAGTCCTAAAAGTTAAAAACTTAGGAGCTGTGACTGGGTGATAAAACTCTAAAGAGAACCTTTACTTCTTAGGTTTTCCTAAAATAGGACCGGACATTTCTGTTACCACCAAAACATCACAACACTGAAACTGACACCTTTTTTTACCCCCAAAAATTATCCACTAATCTTACTAATACGTTGCGATATTTTCTTTTACTACTTGTAATGTCGAATCTTGCAAAACGCTTTTTCTTTTTCTTTTTTTACAAATCTAAGAAAGCCGTTGATGTTTTATTCATATTTACATCCCCGTCATGAAAACCAAGCATCGCTGATACTCTTGATGACTCAGAATCGACCCCCTTCCCACTGATTTAAACGGCTGTGTGAAACCGTTAATAGAACATCTCAGGCCTCGAGGCTGAAGCGCATTGATCCCATACAATGTTTTCACTGAGTCCAGATAGAGGAGTATTGATACACTGCGTATGGATTGGCCGTGTAATACTTTTCTTTGGAAGTGCAGATTCTTGACATTGAGCAAAGACCCGATCATGAACAGCATGCATATGTGGACGTATTGCAGTTTGTCGGCTCTTCATCACTTTGACGTTCAGACAAAACGAGCCGCCCGATGCAAATATGACCATGAAGCCCCCCCAGCCCCCCGACCGCCATCAGATATTCAAGATGAAGGGGGGCAGGGGGGTTTGAGATGGATTGATTCGTCTGAGGCCTCCATGACGGACAAAACGTTTCATTACAACGATCAATATGAGCGTCTGGCTCGGTTTCATTATGAGTCTGGTGTTAATCTAAGGTTTTCATCTCACGACGTGCTTTTTGGGGGTTCATTAGAAAACACGGTCCGGGGGAATCAAAGAGGCGCTCCACTCCGATGTCGCTCAGCCCGGTTGCCGAGGAACCAAAGAGCAAGGCGATAACAGGAAATGATTTCATCGCCTCCTTCCTCTTAATATGAAGCAGCAGAGGCGATGCACTGCGACATGCGCGACCAGAAGTGTTCAGAGGAACATGGAGGGTAGGGGGGGTTGGGGGGGTGATGGGTAAAAACATCACACAGTCACCAATGATAAAGTAAGCAACACACATTACATTTTGTCAAATGTCATCATCAAAATTGTCATGCAAATACACATAAAAAATGTTAATGTTCCATTTCCTACTAGTCAAAGGCAGCTCTAAACATGTGACTGGTTTAAGGGAACTCAGTGTTTCAGTTGTTCTGCCGTTTTCTGGAAGTTTGTTCCAGATTTGTGGTGCATAGAAGCTGAATGCTGCTTCTCCATGTTTGGTTCTGGGGAAGCAGAGCAGAACCAGAAGCAGAAAACCTGAGAGGTCTGGGAGGTTGATACAACTTTTAATGTATTGTGGTGCCCAGTTGTGATTTATAAACAGTATTATTTTAAAGTTTATTCTCGGAGCTACAGGGAGCCAATGTAGGGACTGTAGAACTGGGTGATGTGCTCTAACTTATTGGTTGTAGTGAGAATGTGAGCAGCAGCGTTAATAGATTTTTTAGGCATATCTATGAAGACAGTAGCTGTGTTTCCATTACAAATGTGTGAAAAACTTTGTAGATATTCCACTAATGTAAAGAAACAACACAATTTTGCATTTGCAGTGTTTCAAAAAATAAGAAAAGAATAAAATCAGACGTGGATAACTTGGTTCACGTGATAAGTCATTAAAACCCACCCAGCACCCTGATCCTCCTACCAGCTCCTTCCTCCTCTTCTTCATGAATTTGTACCAGTAGCAACATCCAGTTGTTGATCACAGGACTCATCTTAAAAAAAAAAAGATTCCATTACAGTTTTGCAGAAAATACCAATTTCGATACGACCAAAGTATCAAAAGGGCCAAACCTTTTCATCAAAAAAGTTGTCTTTTTAATCACTGTGCTTCCATTAAGCTAATTTATTTTTAAAATGTCAAATTTCACAACTTTGTGGTCAATTGTAATGCAGCTACTGTTGCAGTAATCAATGTAACTTAATGTGAAAAAAATCTTGTTTGGACATCAGTCCTTTAATTCTGGAAATGTTCTTCAGCTGACAGAAGACAGACTTTATAACTGTCTTTATGTGAATCTGAATGTTCAGGTCAGAGTTCATCACTACATTCAGATTTCCAAATCTCTCGTTTTTAGCTGTGATAACTGAAGCTGTGTGTTGACTGTGGATTGTTCCTCTGTATGTCCTAAAATAACTTCAGTTTTGTTTCTGTTCAGATGAAACAAAACTTAGCTAGAAATGCAACATAAAAAAAATGTGTGTGTGTGTGCATCATGTTAGACAATAGTGCTGGTCTCTATTCATATATCTGAAAGGAAGATTTTTATCAATTAACTTTGTTGGCCAGTATCAAACTGCTTCTAAAAAGATTAGGTATATTGTGGAAAATATAAACCAGGAAGTTTCTTTAGAAAAAAGAAAAAAAAGCTCTGTCAACAAATTCTGATTTTCAAACCATTTTCAAAAGGAAAGCTTTTCTCTCCCCGGGGCAAATATCTGGTTATCACGAGGAAACAAATGTTGTCATCCAGAGATAATGAGAAAATTATCCTGTCACATGATAACAGCTTTCGTTTTCTCGGGATGACATAATTTTCTCAAGGGAAGAACATAAAAAAATAAAAAAAAGTGTTCAGCTCAAAAATTCTTAACGTTGGTTCGTACAAAGTGCAATTTAATCAAAGCGATGCATAAAAAGTGGAACGCATGCATGTCAACTAACAGGAAACAGACTGTGTCCTCTTCCACAGTCAAACAATTTGTTTTAGGTTAATAAAATAAATATGTTAAACCTTCCTGAATGCATGTGCACAGCTGAGCTGCACCACATTCTTGCGGGCTGACTGCTGAGACAGCGTCCAAACCTCCCACATCCCTTTAAACTTAACGAGCGATTCCATTCTAAATTACAATGTGTTTGTAAAAATGCACTGGAATACAGAGCAGACTGACCCGACTCCCATTCAGTGTGTGCAGCGAGATACTCATTGTGTCCAATTTACCCAAACAATACAAACTCCTCCTAAAAACGCTGCAAAAACACACAATCTTACAAAGCTCTTTTGGTCTACTTACTTATAAAAATAGCTTAGTACACTTTAAATAAGACAAAACTAACTTTTAGCATTTCTACAAGAAACAACAGCTTTGTTTAAGTCAGTAATTTTTTAGCATTGTTTGAAAAGTACTAGATCCACTTGCAGATGGTTTCACTTGTAACAAGACAATTTTGTCTAGATATAAGTGAAATAATCTTCCAGTTGAACTAGTATTTTTTTATCAATATTGAAGGGGCAGTGTCATGCAAAACTGGCTTTGAGATTTACATCACATTATTATGTTATTGACTCATCAAAAACACACATGGCCGAGTGTTGCCTTGATTCTTTCATTTGAGAAATCCTAAAATCTCCCATGGCAACCATTCAGCTGAGCAAAACGCCTGGTGGAACGGAGCGCCGCCTCCTCGGAACTGCAAACTTCCGACCTTCCGCCTCAGAGACTCCACCTCACAGCTCCTTCAGACTAGCCAGCAGCAATTAGCAAACACCATGCAGAACCCATAACATGAGCTATTTCACAGTGAAAACTCTAGTAAAAACGTTGTTAAAGAGTTAATAGAGGAGCGATGCAGCGATGACTTCCTGAGGGTGGAATTTTAAAAAAGAGAGTTTTTAAAGGGACAGAGGCCCAATTTCAAGGTCTTAAACTACAATGTCAAATTTCTTTTAAGCTATATTCACAGCATTTTTGTAACATAGACACTTTATTCCTCTGTAAAATTATTCTATGTGGCTGGAAAATACATAATACTGCCCCTTTAAGGAATAATGGATTTAAAACAAGCTCCTCTGTCTTGCTGAAAAGTCACTTGTAACTCTTATTTCAAGTGTACCAAGACATTTGCACAAGAAACTAGACAGAAATAAATAAAACAAATATTTGGTAATATTTTGCATCTTTGCAGTGAAGAACATTCAAACACTGTTATTGTTTATGTTATAAACAATAACATAACATAATAACCTAAATAAGGGAAGAAAAAAAAAAAACAGTTTGTGGCTTTATGGATGTAAATTCGAACGCCTGCTTCCTGTTGCCATGGTGAAAGCCGGCCTAATGTGCGGTGGCAGCGATGGAAGTGCTTCTCCGAATGATGTGCACTTTCTTCATTAGAGGCCGGGAGCTCGGCGTCGGGAGGAGACTGACGGTTGCCAGGTCAGAGCCAGAAGGCTTCGTCTGGGCAGATAAGAGTGAACCATCCCAGAGCTGCCTCGGGCGGCCTTCTCTGACATCTTCTCATGCTCGCTTGATTGAGCCGGGAGGAATGTAGTGTGAATGTACCGAGCCGTCTGTCTATTAAAAGTGGGGGAGGAAAAAAAAGAAGAAAAGAAAGAATTTGCGCTCCTTAGATATCATGGCGAGGAATGTGAGAGTCAGAATCACCTCTGTTTGTCGTTTCTTGATTGAGCTGTAAAGAATGTTCTCACTCTCAGAGAAGACCCAAAACGTTCCGGGCAGAAATCACCTTCGTGTGTCATTTAGGGAAGGATTTTTCTGTTTTTGATCCAAATTGATCGTGTCTCGTTGATGAATATTCAACAGGCGAAGCCGAACGCGCGGCTGATGTAACGTTCTCGGAGACGCACACCTCTGGAACGTCCCCGCTGTGCCACGCGTCTCCATCTCCTCCATCAACTGGCCCAGTGAGAGACGAAAGATGTTCAGTGCACCACAATAATCTGTTGCTTTTTTTAAATATTTTTTCCCTTTTTTTGGCCATCCGGCCTCACGAAAGCACAACCACTGCTTTCCCAGAAAACGTGCTGGAATTTCGCTCTGGGGGCTGATGGGTATCCCTTTCGGCGAGCCCAGAGTGGAATGTGTTCGTTGAGGGGAGGGGGAGACGGGCTGGGGGACGTGGTGTTGAAGGAGGAGGTGGTGAGGGTGTTTGAGCTGGAGCCAAACTCTCCACAACTCTCACCGCCCGGGAGACGCAGAGAGTGATGTAAACATGTGGCGAGCTGATGAAAACACACGTCAAACTGAGATATTGGAGCCGGGCAGAGGTGGGCTGGAGGGTGGAGGGTGGAGGCGGGGGTCAGTGGGGGTCATCGGAGCCTGTGATGCCGCTGATATCACCATTAACGCGTGAGTTTTTGCATTTGTACAAAAATTTCATGGTCTTAATTAGTGAACAGCTGCAGTGAGAACTGAAATGACAGAAATCAAAGGAGTTCAAGCTTTTAAAAGTTAAGCTCAAAAAGGAAAATTAAATTATTTTTCCAAAAGAAAACAAAACAAAACTTTTAATAACTAATTAGCAAATTATGTTCTTGTAAAAAATATTTGTGACTCTGTAGAACGACTTTTTTTGCCATTAAGCTCTGCAAAATCTCTTAATTTTGCGCTAACAGTTCCAAAACACACAATTTGAGACGATAATCTGTCATTCCTCCCACTACCAGTATTGAGGCAAACAGAATTTCATTCTGAAGGTTTAAGCTCTTTTTAATGAGATCCCAGAGAAACTGTCAAAAAAGGTGAGCGGACCAATCCGAAATATTGATAATGTTTAGACATCAATATCGTTATCAGTATCGCATCGATACTTTAGTTTCAGATTTCCTCTTCATTTTAAACATTAAGAAGACTTTGATTTGCTCTCAGGTTCTAATTTTTTGCACTTTATTTAGAAAACAGTTTATAAATTGTGTGTGTGTTTTTAATTATTTATTTACATCTGATTTTTAACACAACAATGTTCACCATATATAGACATTCAAGTCATAGTTGAGATAGTAATGTGGAGAATAAATGCAAACTAATAAATGACAAAACAAGAACCAAAAATGAAACAAGGCACACAAACAAAAACCCAGCAATTATTTCCATATGGATAAAAAGTAGGTAACTAAAATATAAACAGAGGTTGCAGAAAATAAATAAAATATAAATTAGACAGAAAACAACTAAAGCGGGGCATCTAAAGGACTTAATGTATTCTGTGCTACGAAAATTGTTATAAGGCTTAGATAAAGGGTGAATGTCGTTACAAGAAAGGGGAGCAGGACTTATGAGGTCACATGGAGTGTCAGAGACATAACATGGTCCAAAATGGTGACCTCTTGAGAATGTGACTTCAGAGTCTTGGACAGTATGCCGAATTTTTTTCCAGTTTCATGAAGAAAAGGGCATCTTTTATCCAATGAGAATGTTCGGGTGGGAGAGGATTCTTCAGTATAATATGCCCAGCCAGTATTGTGAGGAAGGCATGATGGGGGCCAGTAATGGGTTTTTGGGGAGAACCCCAAATAAAGCAGTGACTGGAGAAGGCTGTGCTGTGGTCGAGGTGATTACAGAAAGGGAGTCAAAAACACATTCCCAAAATTGGAATATAGAAGGACAGGCTCAAAACATACGGCTGAGAGTGGCTGGGCCCAAAACACACCTGACACAACTTGAATCCACGTCCAGAAAGATTTGATCCAGTTTACTTTTGGACCAGTGAACTCTATGGACGACTTTACACTGAACAATTATGTGAGTCGTTTTGTTTTTCTATCATCTCTGTATACCATGTAAATATGTTATCAAAATAATTTTGTAGACACCTATAAACTTTTACATTCCATCCAAAGTTTTAAAAGAAATAATTCAAAAGGAAAAACAGAAAATGATAATATCGATATCAGTATTTGCAATACTGGTACTCATACCAATATTTCTAGTATCAAACTGCATACGGAAACTATTGCTAAATTCAGCTTTAATTTTTTTATGCGTTTCCATAAACGGAAAATCTAACACCAGCCCAAGTTCAGAACCCCTTCACTCTCTCTCTTGTGTTTAAGTGAGATGAGAATTGTTAAAATACTCAGCAACTTGAGCAACGCTTTTGAAAACATTTAATGCCTTGACCCACTACTGCTTACATTTCAGGGTTATTTCAGCAAGAACGCTGGTTTACTCAAAGTAAAAAGAAGAGGAGCTGTGATAAACTGTTTGGCTGAGAGGAGACAGATGATGGAGGGGCACTTAGAGAACCAAAACAAACCGACAGAGCGTGAGCCACTCAGCTTGATTGACAAGTGAGATTTCCTTTGCAATGGAATAAAAACAGACATGTAAAAACATTACATTAGTTTGGATGTTAAATTTTATTATTTATTAGCCTAACCAGTGACCATCCGGTTAAAAACTGAAAAAAGCAGTTGGTCCAACAGAGAAACAAAAGCTAAACGTTAAAGGGTTACGCCATGTTCCACACTACTTCGACTGGAGATGTTTTTCTAAATCCAGTTCAGTGTTAGCGAGGTGGTTAAACATAAGAGCAAATACAAAGAAGAAAGACTCTTTAAAGTGAATAAACATGGGTAATCCTAGCTGTGCTAACTGCGCGAATTACAGATAGGCTACATTTACACAAGACAACTGTCTGCAAACTGGCAGTATTTTCGGATATTCATTGGGGAAAAGTTCAACATTTAAACGGTATCAAGACACTTTGAATCAGCTGTAGTTGTCATGCTAGGCCACTAGATGGGGCTGTGATTTTATCATGTTGTCAAACATGCATGCGCTTCTGACCGTTAGCTTCCACCTGACAAGCTACCTCTTTTAGAAAACAATAACACATCTCTTGTTATTGTAACTCTTGTATATTTGATCAGAAGTTGCACTGAAGTCAACATTAGTGCAGCACAATATACTAGCTAAAAGGACTCCAGTATTTACAGAACGTTACTGAGGCTTTCTCCCGTTTCCCCCAGAGACAATAGTGACATCACATTAAGTCAGCCAAGATTGGCCAGGAGTTTCATCTGCCCAGATATGCATCTCTAAACATCGTAGAAGGATTGTGCATTATTCATTGGAGCTATTAAACAAGGTGGACTTTGGGGTTATTGCAAATCAGAGGAACAAATATTAACCCATAAGATTAGCATGTGAATGAGCAAGCCTTCTTCTGAATGACTTACATGGGCTGGTTTCATAGAACATGCCCCAGACGGAAGCAGCGCTGCACACCTAAAAAAACAATGAAAGTTGGGATTAAAATTCCAACATGACCCCTCGTATACTGGAATGCTTATTTTGTTTGTACTTAAACAGTTTCCTGTAGTTTATGGTGAATGTCGTGTTTTTGCTGTACATGTCAATGGAAAAGAACATAATTAACCCTGTTACTGCAAGCTAGTAGATTGTGCATCACTGATTTAGAAAGAAAGTTCTGTTGCTTTGCTTTGCTTGTGTCATGTGTCATGTGGATCTTGCTCCAGCCAGATTTACACTGACCTTAGTCCAGTTAGTCCAGTTAGCATGCTAACTCATTAGCACGGGATTGCAGTGTCACCCCTTTCTCACCATTTCTTTTCTCGTAATAAAATAGAAATTCATGAGGATAAACTCAAACTGGACTCTGTGCCTCCTTTCCAGCCCTGCTGAAAGGCTGGAGCGAAAACAGTCAATTAAACATGTGAATAGCTTCCAACTCGTTGGGGATTCACAGAAGCCATGAAGTTTAAAAATGGACCTCATACCACCTTAAATGGATTTTCTTGACGAAAATTCTTCTTCAGCTCATATGTGTCAATGATTATCAATTTGGCAGCCTCCCCACTTGTACGCGTCTGTCACAGCCTAAGCGCGTTCTGACTTGTCAAGCAAGTGACGCAAGCGGAATCATCTTTACTTGACCCGGTTACATCACTTCACTGCCTCTCATCTCACCACATTTGTCATTATTATATTATTGGCAGAGTGTGAAGTTGGATGTGTGCATGTTTAGAAAGAGAGAGGCTTCATAGCTAATTAGCATTTAAAACAAAGTGATTTTGGGGGTGCAGTGTCTTTGGGGTCAAAGGTGTACAGTCTGAACTATTTGGCATTTCTTTTATAATTAATCTCTGCAACAATTTTTAGAATTTTGTTTTCTTATTTTAGACTTTTTGAGTCACGTTGCTGACACTTGTCTTCATTGAATTATGTTTTAAGGATGCAGAAGCTGTGCAAAGATATTAATTAGGCAAACACAACATTTTAGCTAATAACAACTCAAGAAGTTCAAGGTACTTTGGTTGGAAACGCATTTTGTGTTACTTTTGTGGTAAAAACTGAATGGCTGCCTCCCCATGGCTTAAAACAGCATTTGATGCAACTCAATTGTTATCTCAGACTTAGACCGAAGCTTGTTGCTTCAGCTTTGGTAATTGGACTAGTTGTTAATGATGTTGTAACAGGACTTATATACATGGCTTAGAGTTGAGCAACGTGAAGCAACTACATTGCTGCTTTGTCCTGCTAACGTTTTCCTCTCGAATAACTGGGTGAATTAGTTAAAGTACAAATCATACAGCATATAAGCCCAAGACTGCTGTGTTTTTGTTTTTGATTGACTCTATCCCAACCTCTGTAATGCAGCAGGATGGCGACATGTTTGACTTTTGTCAAAGTACACTGTCATTTTCCTTCCACAATTCCAAAATGGTAAATTGAATGAACTTATGCAGTGATTTTTAACTATTAAGTTGTTTTTTGTACACTAGAGCCACATTTAGCCATTTACACTTGAACACATTTATACACTGACACACAGATCAGTAGGTAACCTGGGGTTAAGTGCCTGTTCCAGGGGAACAACATCATCCTTCCAATAGTTTCCCCAAAAGCCAGCACATTAGCCTCAAATTGTTTTTGGTTTGAAAGTACAGGAGGATAGTTGTGTGTCTTTGAGGGGTAAACTTAGGACATGTTCTAGATGTAGTCTGCCTCTTCCCCATTAGATGCTGGGATAGAATCCAGCTTAACAATTCTGAGCAACGTCGTTGTTCCGAAGATGTTCTTCTATGCCTATCGCTTCATTTTACTTCCCTATGACACTCATGTACAAGTCATGACTCAAAGTGTTTGTAACAAAACCCAAGTGGTTCCTACTTTCTAATTATACATGAAACCACAGCAGAACAGCAGAAGTTGACACTGAGTTTAAGGAATGGAGGAGTTTTTATGTGTGTTTCGATAATCCCAGCAGTATTTCGGATCCAGGTTTTCCGTGGCCGAGACTGAAGACATTCAACCTTTCCCCAGTCGGACAGATCAGTAATGAGAAAAACTTGTTTCTGTCTGAAAACATGGCTTTCAAAGGTTGGCGAGAACCCCACTTTGTTTGACTGTTATGGCCAGATCTTAAGTGGGTCAGTCTTAGTAATGGGCCGTTCCATCGTCCTTCGTCTGGTAATTCGGGGCATTGATTGAACTCGGTCTCAACTCTCCGTTAACCTGTGCAGGGAAGCAGAAGACACGGTATCACTCAGGAGGAAACGGGAATACAGAGGTGATCGAAGAGAAAGACGGTGTTCTCGCATGCTTGACTTGGTCTGTAAAAGCAATGCGCATTTCCAAATATAGCGATGTGACCCTTAAGGACATGGTATTTAGCTCTCTATTGAGTCTGTAAAAGAGTGAGGTAAAATACAATTAGTCATTCAATATCTGTGTGATTTGTCCTGTTTGCTCACTGAGGGAAATCTGAGAGTCACATGCAAAATGCTTTTCTTGTCGACGTGTTTCCTAACAGATTTCCCTTTGCTCACTGCTGAGTTATGCAAACCTTCACACTGTTTCTAAAAATGCATTTTTCTTTCACTACAGGTCTATATTTAGGTGCAAAATCGTAGACATTGTTGTTCCGATACCAATAATCTAGTTTTCATAATCAATGACTCCCGGGGGACATGTGATGGATTGTAATGCCGCATGAACACGGGCCAAGATTAAAGATTCAGATTTACCAGCGAGCGGGCCTCGTTGTTTGTCCTTGCCGCATTTTAGCACATCTATTCTGTATTGAAAGCCATTCATCATTCCTCACTCAAACATGTTTCATGAGAGAACACATAATGCAGTGGTAAAAAGATGGATGCCACGCCGCATAAAAGGCAGTAGATAATAGGCCCCTTTTGGACTTGAGGATATTTGTCACTTTTGTTTGTACACCACAAAAAAAGCTAAGTACATTAGCAAGGACAAGTGCAGTTTACATGAACCAGTGGCAGGCGGCCAAGCAAAGAGTAATAACAGACAGGGCCTGAAAAAAAAGGAACTACCTTATATCATCTGAGGCGTGAAGACCGACAGGAGAGTGATGGAGACTCACAAAGGAGTGTTTAAAGGGTTCAAAATGCAGTGCAGACTGCTATAATGGCAATTTGAACAGCCCTGCTCTTCACCTCATCTATAATTATTTTGTCTGACAATTGCACATATAAGCTGTTGAGGTACTGCTTGACATTAGAACACATTCATTCAGGATTATGCCAGTTTCACGTATCGAGGTATTCAAGGGATTTAAAAAGTTTCAATTTAAAATCCCCAAATTTTCCCACTGTACTCTTTAATGATTTAGAGTTTAAAGGGCTGGGGTGACTTTGATTATCTAATTAGAGAATGACAGTAGCTGCATTTCCCTTACAAACATGTGCAAAGCTTTGCCAATATTCCACTAGAGTTGAAAAACACAATTTTGAAATTGGTTTCATTAAATAAGAAACACAAGTAAAATCACACTTAAATAAGTTTGTTCACATGATAAGTCATTAAAAAACAAGCCGATTTGTCAGAGGTTATCAGTAATGGTTTGTTGTCTAAAGCTGATGTCATATCACTATGTTAGTCAGACAGATGGAGCATTTTAGCTAACAACTGAAGAGAAACATGTTAAGCTAGTTGTTTTCTGTGTTGAACAACCTAAGTTCCATTGGCTGAGAGAAACCCGCAACTAATTCTTCTGCTCTTGTACAGTGTGTTAGCATAGACTAGCATACTTTCTTCTTATCTGTGGATTTGCTCCACTAAGAAGATTAATAATACCTTGTTAAGTTTAGGCATTTAATATCTCGTAATAGTGTTTTATCTGATGGGTGTAAGCATTTTCACATTTTCAGTCTGAGTTATGTTAGGCAACTAAAATGAGCTAAAACAGTGGATGCTAGCTGAAAACTAACTACCAAATCCAGACTAACTGTTAGCCTTTCATAACTCTGAGGATTTATTCACTTTGTATTGATTCTTACTTCAGCTGAAGGATATATTTTTGACAAAAACCTGCAAGAGCTAAACCACAGTTACCATGCTGCCTGCGCAGCAGTTTGTCCAGATACAGCCAGCTAATATCAGCTTGCTACCTCCTCACTGTTTCTCTATACACAGCAGAACAATAAAAACATGTGCCTTATTTTGCTTTTAAAGCATATTTACATTTTGGTATTAAACAAATTATAAATTTAGCAGTGCATATTTAAATTTATAAAAATAAGTTCTGTAAATAATATGCTATAATTGATTAGAATTGGGGTGTATTGTTTTTGCAGTAGTAAGACTAATATTCTTCTTTGTTTTAAACATACGTTTTTACATACATTAAAAAAAATTCTACATTAACATTACATTTTTACAAAATGTTATATGAGAATTTCATACTAACCCATGCCTACCTTTTCTGTATCTTTGTATATATATTTTTTTTATCTTTGTGAGGTAAAAAAAAAAAAAATATATCCATTACAAATCTTCTACTAAGTTCTATTGACTAAGGATCTTACCACATTATTACCAGCATTCAGTGGCCCCTCCAGGGGACACGGTCATCCCGGAAAATGACAACGCGTCGTCAGAAGGGAAAGGTTTTGTCACAGGATAAAGGTGATGACTCAGAACAACTTTGCATTGATTCACAGTGACCTTTCCAATAGAGAGGACAAGAGAATTCAAACTTTGCCAATGAAAGTCGCCCGAAGCATATGTGAACCAGTTCCCGTCACTGCAGAGGTCAAGAGCTCCGTCCTTCCCTTCATTTGTCACCCATCTGTATACATCCGGCAGTAAGCTAGATTTTGACACAGAATGTCCTTTACAAATCACTGAGCATGGATTCTTTAATACTTTTTCCAGCTGCAAGAAATGAACAATGGTTTCAGAATGATACTAATAACTCCGCGCGCCGTTTCTTGCCCATTGAGGTCACCTCAAACGCTTCACCTTCACACATTTTTATTTATTCCCTTTGACCGCCCCGCTTTCTCTCCACACATTCTGACAGAGTTCTCCCTGCCCGAGCCAGATGGTATTTCTCAACACAAACGAATGCTGCTGAAGAACGCTATAGGAAAATAGCAGTCGTCCGAGTGCGATGCCTCTGAATAAATCATGGGCTTGAGAACAAAGACTTCCTGCAGGTTGATCAGCAAAAGCCGGTTTAAATCTCTTTTTAATGCGCTAAGACCTGCAAAATGTATCAAACCTGGCAGCATTAAACTCAGCTTAACATTTACCATGATGGGGAACCTTGTCTGAAGGAGCTGTTAATTCCTCATTTATTCTCCGGAAAAGGACACTCTCCAAGGTGTGCTGAGTTAATCTCTATTAGTTGACGACACTGTGAGTTCTTCCTTCCATTTATCTGACTACAGGCTACAGATGCAGGTAAGTAACTGTGAGATTCCCCTCCTGGCTTTTGTTATGCCTTTTTTTTGCCTAAATACAGTAATATATCAGACTAAACAGTAAAACATTACAACTATTACTGACCCAAAACACCCCAAAGATGATAAATTAATCTCTTAACAAATGGCTATTTTGATTAGTAGAATTTAAAATAAATAAATAAATACTTTTTCTTCACCTCTTAAAAAGACATTTTATTCTGAGAAACCTGATTAGACTCTCTAGGTTGAAGCCAGTCTCATTTGTATCTTATGTGTGGTGAAAACAGTATTCCTCATTATTTCTTCTCAGGAACAATCCTACTGTAGTTGTTTTCAATTTTCTAACTAACTCAATTGAATAATCCCACTGCTCAATCCATCCTTTGTCTTAAACTTACCCAAGATCAGACCGTGAGAGTAACAGGGCCAGGAGGAAAAGTCAAACACTTTTCAGATCATTATGAGGTCGGCGTCTTCCAGGTCTGTTCTTCAGCTTCTCCTTCTGCTGGGACAACGTGGCAAATCTCCCTAATGGGTTGCCAGGTAAACATCCCAATCAGATGCACAAACCACCTAAACTAACTATTTTCAAAACGGAGGTGCAAAGGCTGCTGAATGACAGAGCATCTGAGTCTGGGCAGACAATGCAGAAATCTCATTTTAGCCACTTGTGTCTAAAATAAGAATAAGATGTGATTCTTTGTGTCATGATTCAAATCACACAACCAAGGTAGAGACAAGACAGTTGTAGAAAATTTGCTAACTCTTGTGTGTTGCTTTTTTTGGCTTAGCTTAGTCTTCACCACGAATCCTTGGGCAATGACCCGGTCTAGATTTGTCGTCAGTCCTTAACAGGGCAACAGAAGCTGCAGTATCACTACAAATATGCACTAAACCTATTTGAAGTTCTGCTAATGTCAAAAAAAATACAACTCCGCAATCTCAGTGTTAGCGTTAAATACACAAAATTAAATTCACACGTGAATAAGCTTGTTCATATGATAAAACATGAAAAATCAATGAGGTGAACGCATGAGAGATATATTCATATTTCAGCCATGGAGCTAACGCTCATCATCACCATCACAGGAGACGTCGATGCCATTAGAGAGACAAACCTTTTATACTTGGTAGCAAAACTGCAGTTTGTGGTTTTGCAGAAGGGCTATGGACTCAACACTTTGGCATGACAAACTCAACTGTTTATGAACCGATCGATGCTGTGAGATCTCTGTTGGACCCACCTGCTCATTGTCCAACAAATAATTGAATACAAGAGAAAAAAATGATTCTAGTGGAGTTTTGTGAAAACCACCTCATCCTAGCCTAAAAATATTTTAGTGAAAGATGTGAGCTTTTTTCTAAATTGGCACGTGCGCGCATACAATTAAACCTAAGGGCAATTAGGAGAGAAAATGCAATAGGCACATTTTTGGACAGTGGGAGGAGTACCTGGAGAGAACCCACATTATGCACAGGCAGAACATGTAACCTCCAGCCCCAGGATTCAAACCCGGGACCTTCTTGCTGCACGGAATCGGTGCTAACAATTGGTGATGTTAATTCAAATAACTTGTACAATTTATCTGTACTGCATAATTTCAGCTTCAGACATACTGTTGATGGGGGAAGTTTAGCAGAAATGAGATTGATGGAGTTGGCCTTCATGTTTTTCCGCCAATTGCATCGACTCTGCCTTCTGTTTAATCAGCTCTTTTCTGACAAAAGGTCATCAGGGAAACATCCAGACCCGTACCTCAGACATTAGCCCATTTGTGATCAGAAAGGCCTCATCCTAAACAATTTTTTTTCCCGCCCTTATTTGTTCTTCTTTTTTGCAGGCCAAGCCATTAACCTTTTCAAGAATTGAATCTGAGTTTGACAAAACTGCAGCCAGGGATAATGCGCTCCATCCCCCAGCCAGGATTAACAAAAAAATAAATAACTGGAGCACTTTATCACGCCAAAAATCTGAGATAAGGTAGTTAGACAGTTTGAGGTAAACCAAATCTGGGTCACTCCAGGAGACTGTTAGTGCTTATTACTGAACAGCGCTGTCCTCTCTTTCTTTGGCTCTTTGCTTCCTTCCCCCCTCGCTCTTTTCCAGGATCCGCTCTCATATTGACCACATGCATTACGGTGCTCGCGGAACACGGCAACAAAAGTCCTTCATTAGAAGTTAGGGTTTCCGCGAGCGTTATGTGAGGAGGTGGAGTATCGATTCGCGCAAGATAGCTAACTGGGAAACGCTTCCCGTTGGAGCCGACTGAAGCTCATTTGGGAGGGAATGCTCCTGGCAAGCTGGAGACTATTCCACATCTGGTTATTGGACCCGAGGCGCTAGTGGGTACAGTATGTTTCTCCCGCAATCAAAAGACACTGGGAAATCTATATGTGGTAATTACAAATTCATGCCACCACTGTGAAATTGAACACTTGGCATCATTATAAAGTAATGGGCACATTAGGAGGGGAGTTTGCCCGCAATGATTCCCCCCTCTCATGTGAGCATCATCAGCAGTGATCCACATGAAAAGCAATATTATCCTGTGGCATTACACAATGGGTGCTACTCAAGGAGAACCCACCACTGGGTTGCACTTTTCCTTCAAATAAAAAAGGGGAAACGGCGTAAAAAAAGGAAAAAAGAAAAGACCGCATCAGAGATGGTTCTCCCCGGTTCACTGTAAATCCCTTACTTTGCTTACCAAGCTAATTTGGAGGCCATTATCTCAAGGAGGGATTTTATATCTTCACTACAATGGCCAATTTGTACATGAAAATGTATGCAATGGCTCGCATCCATTCTCCCCGTCTGTAATGTAATTACCCTGCATGCTGTAACTCCCATAAATATTCAAATGTATCAAAACACAACTCAGAAGAGACACATTTCCTCCATCCCCACCCCCATCAAGTTGAAGTGTCGCATGTGCTTTTATGAAAAAAAAATTTAATAAAATCCCTTACTCTTTTGATATTGGACAAGAATGGCTGCGTTTTGTCCAACGCTGACAGAGTAAAACAATATATATAGGTCATAAAGAATGGCGTCCACTTAAAAAGTGCTCATCAAGCTGGAAGGGAGCGTCTCTCTTTTTTTTTTTCATCCAGCGGTGCCGAGATGAAAGGCCACATCAGCTTTTATAGTCGTCTCTCAAAGACCGTTTCCACAAATGTTATCCAGTCTACTTCACCAACGCTGACAGCCTTTAATCAATGCATTAAGATTGTCCCGTCTCTGCCATATCTGGCCTGTGAAAAGACTTTGAAAGAAAATGCTGTTTTCCTTCATCATTAAGGATTTCTGTGCAGACTTTGTTTTCGAGGCATCAAAGCGCCCCTCGTCCTTCTGTAGCCGCTCACATCCAAATGGAGATGATCTCAGATAAACATGTTGCCTTTTACAAGACGGGAAACTGACTGTTATGGTCAGGCTTCACTGCGGTTAACATGTCACAACTCAATTATGAGACCGACTTAATAGGGGCAATGTCATTTTCAAGTTATACAACCTTCCTGCAAGGATGCCTAGCAAGAAATACAGTGTATGGAAACCAATTGGTGTCGAGATAAAACCGTCATGATCAAAGTGCCCCTTAAGTTTGCTGTTGGTCCTTCGTGTCCCCTGCAACAATGAATAAGAATTGTAACTCAGTCATGTGGAAATGAGCAAAGAGGGAGGTGACTGGATGGTATTTGTTATGGCCATGCTCAATGAAGCTATTAATTGTCTTTGGCTTGTAAAATAAACCCTAAATGTCTTCTCCTTATTAGTTATACCACTGTGTTGCCTCTTTATTTTCCAAACCATCTCCACAGTGTGAGGGCATCCATCCATCCATCCATCCATCCATCCATCCATCCATCCATCCATCCATCCATCCATCCATCCATCCATCCATCCATCATACAGCATGGATGGGTTGCTGGTCCATCACAAATTGTGATGAAATTGATGAAACAAACCTCAGAGCAATAAGGCCTGATGTACAACTTTTAACATTTTTGTAACTGAAAATGCTGTAATGTATAACAGTTCCCAAAACTCTCTATTTGTGACAGGGCCCAAAAGGTTGAGAGTGTGGAGAATTATCCTTTCTCCATTTAGGTTCTTGTATGAGCTTCAAGAAGAGTCAGTGAGTTGAATTCATGAATTCCATTTATTAAGACTAGAATACAGTTCTGGCCCATTTTTCATGCTCTCCCTAAGGCCTACAACACAGCATAATGGTACCTAACAGTTTCTAGTTCCTTTTGTAGACTGCTATCTAACCGACGCCCTATAGAGGGCGTTCCATAGGATGTCATTTTCTTTAACCTTAGCTTTGCGTATGTGCGTGTATGTATACGAGCATGCAAATAACTAAAAGAGACAGAGAATTGTTTTTTCCCCAACAAAGGCTATATGAGGCAGACCCCAAGGTCTAAGCCTTGGGGTCTGATGTGTAGCTCTAGGGATGAGGAATGTTCAGATCATTGCCCACTTTTGGTTTGCAATGACCCAGTCAAAGTCTGTGGATAGAACTTCACTTTCAGCTGAACTGATGTTTGCAGATGCCATTCATCCACTCAGACTAAACATGATTTGATTTGCAAAGGAGTAAGAATTCTGATTTATCTAAAGATGCCGACTCAAAAGGAGTGAATCCAAATTAAAGCCACAATATTTAGACTTTTTTTTGTAAAGCATTTTGAAAACTACGGTATCAATTTGTGGTTGTACCATGACACAAAACGTTAAAAAGATTTAGGTATATGAATGAGCACCTTATGCTTCGCATGACTGGTGATCCAGTCAGAGTCTGGAAACTTGAGATTTAATCTAATTTGTGAGTGAAGAATACAGATGGCCTCCTTTCGCTTTGCCAAACTTTACTCCGCTGTTTTAATTAAGCAAAGTCAGTTCACTGTAGAGAGAATCAATGATCGGAAGAAACTGGTTCTTGGTGCTGGATTAGCTTCTGAAAATCTGACAACTATAACCTTGATGTGGTGACAGTTATTACTGATGAAGGCATGAACGTTTACAGCCTCAAACAATCGATGCATTCAAAGAGATGGGTTTTCTGCCAGAACGCAAACTTATTCTAAAGAAAGTAACAAATCATGTATATTGCCGGTAACTACTCTCTAGTTCTTCAGTTTTATTTTACTTTAATCGATGATACAGTGGTGTGGGCTTTGATGTTACCAAGCTCTGCAAACTTGGGGGCATTTGCTGAGAACATTTGTTTTACTAGTCAGCGTCATGCAAACTTGATTTACTACAGACAACCCTTTGATTTACTTTTTCTGTTCATTTTCAGAAAATGAAAAATGAAAATGAGGTGAAAACACATAATACTGTCCGTTTAAGTCATAATAACAGTCCCATTTGTCATAATGTGCCATGCACTGATTTTCAACTACTCATGGACTTTTTTTTTCAGTTGTATCTACTTTTAAGGTTAGCATTTTTTTGTAATTTTCATAGTTTAGAAAATATGTGCTTTGCATAATACTGTGTTACTGAATGTCAAAATGACAAAAGCTCCATCTTAATCAATCTGATAATTTGTTAAAATTAGCAATCATTAGTTCAAATTACCATTCCTTTGCTTTATCCCAGCCTTATGTATTGAACTACATTGGATTCAGCTGAATCCAGTTGTTTGCTGCTCATGTATCTTATCGAATCCTTGATAGTGGCTTAAAAATACCCAGCTTTTATATTTAGCAATACAAAATAAAGCAAAAATGACTTAAAGCACAGAAAAAAACTCCCCGAACCTGAATACTTGTTGCCCCTTTCTCGTCTCTGAGCCGCGACAGCTGCAGGTGCAGCTCACTTATAGATCCGCTCCCGAATATTTTGGCTGCGGCCAATGATTAATACTCACATATGGATTGCCACTTTAGGATGACAAGCACTAATGCACGGTGTGGCGAAAATGTATAAATCTGACGGAATCACCGGTGCCCTTCATTTTTCAGTCTAATAGCTGTAGCATTAACAGCTGCTAGTCCCTGTCTTAAAGTCATTTATTACCACCCATGTTATCCTAGACTGCCATTTTACTACCATAACACCATAAATCAGGGGGGCAAGAACGGGGCCGCCACCCCCATTCATGTCTGCCTCAGGAGAGAAATATAGAGCGGTGAAGCCTGTGCTCCATAAGCCGCGGTGGATGTAACCTCCATATCTGAAAAGTAGCAATTAAAAGTCCGTCATAGCATCTGCTTTGCCTCCCGGTCAAACATGTTGCAGTTAGCGCTTAGCTGCTACTCTGCGCCTTGAATTAGCTAAGACTTCTGCTACGCAACATCATCAATCATTACTTTAATAGGTTGTTGAAGGATTCTGTATTTAGGCCCATTTTTCAAGGATCACATGATGTTCACAATTGTTTTTTCTTAAGAAAAAAAAAACTAGCATGATGTGGCATTTCAGTTGTGAGGCCTGGAAAGACTAGCGGGGGGAATAAATGTTTGGGCCACAACAGCGCAATCCAATATATCCCTGTCGGGCCTGTTTGCTCCTGTGTGGCACGGCAGCGCACTGCATTTAATTTACTAGTGGCTCGACTAAATGCGCCATGGGAGGCTCTCCATAATTCATGAAGGAAGAGAAAGAGAGAGGAAAACGAACATGATGAATCTACGGTTGCTATAATTCATGTATCCTCCCTCATGAAATTTCAGCTGAATGTTAATGGCTAGAGACAAAAGTGGAAAAGAAAAACAGAAGCTCTATCCGTGTACAGTACAGACACGGATAGAGATCTGAGTTTATATTAACAAGTTGGAATTTGTGGATGTGTTTATGTGTGTTCATGGAGCAGAGACATGATTTAAAGCCAAATCCAAACCAGGAAGAGGAAGAGGAAAAAAAGTCCTCTCTGGCACCGAATCGTTGCCCATTCAGTTATAGTTTTCTTTTTCCCTTATCTCCCTAATTAAGTTATTAACAATTATTGGCTAGATAGCTGTGTGCTTGGAGAAAACACAGGAGGAAAATAATAGCTCACCCTGGAGGATTCAGTAAAATATATAAATAAAACAATCTCTGCATAGTAATCAAAGATTAAAAGGTAATGACTAACAAAAGCGATATTGGCTCGGCAAGGGCAAGCAAGAAACATTCTCACACTCCCGCAAGCATACGCAAGCACGCTCCAACAAACACAACCTAATCTGAGAGATGAAAAATGACCACAGGCATTTTCACACACTCTACCCGCCAGCACCTGCGCTCACACACACAGTCACCCACCTATGCTTGAGCCTGACCTGTAAATCAGGACTTGACAGGGTGGAATTTATTACAGATCTTTGCATTTTTTTCAGTTACACATGGGAACGCTTTTAAATACTAATGCAGGCTGGTGATATACAACTGGGGGATCGTAACAATCTCTCACAACCACTTCCAAAAAATAGAAGACGAACCAGAAGAAGAAGAAGGCGGTGGAGATTGATGTCAGATGAAATATGACTAAAATTAACAAGTGTGTTTGTTTCATGAAATTGTTACTTAGACACTAGAAAAACATTCCTGATTGATTTACCTTCTCAGTGCTTCATTGTTCTGGGGAAGGTTTTATTCTCACAGTTAACACTAGTTCACCAGCAGAGTTCACTGACACTGCCTTGCAACAGATTTCACTGTAAAAACTGCAGTAAAAAATAAAACAAAAAATTTTTTTTCTTAATTCTTAATTGAATTGATTTAACCCAACAGGGTTCAGTTTTGGGCTAAATACTAAATACAAGGTTATGTTTTAGGCCCTAAAATGGGTGAAAGTGACTAGTGTCTAATGTTAAAGCTGCAGTATGTAGCATTGTAAAAATACATATATAGGTTTTTATATATTTGTTTAATCTGTCACTATGCTGTGACTGTATAAGAAGATAGATACATGTAAAAAACATGGAGCTCCTCCACCCTCTCCCAATTCTAACGAGTAACAACAATAGAACATCATTTAATCTGGATTACTTGTTTAGTATTATATAGGTTAAGATTTATTTTATACTATTCATCCATTTTTACCCATCCCCCCTGATTTTATTGTATTTTTGTTATATTCAATCAGGTGACAGAATATGAAAACAACAAACTTGCAATACTAATAAAACATTAATTTTTTTATGGTGTACATGTCATATTCAGTATTGACTTTGTACTGAAATTTTCAATGTTGAATGTGGCTAGTACATTAGCCTGTGCTAGCAACTTTGTGTTTAAAAGGGTTTGGCTAAATCTTTTTGTACTGAGGTTCTGTGACATCATCATAAATTATAAAAGGGTTGGCTAAAAGCTAGCCAGATACAAGAGGCTAAAAAGAACCTAGCTAATGAAAACCATGTTCTGGTAGAGAAATGGTGCAAATATTCTTTTGTCCAAAGTCCTGTTAAAGCTCTCAGTCAATTTTGACCATGCATGGCACATTGTAGAATGTCTAATGATTTTACTGTCTTGCTGTTGAGTGTGGTATTTGTGTTGACATGTGTGGATTATGCCTTAACTAGCTTGACTGCTAGTGTGCTCTACATGTTCCCATTTCCCCATGTGGGACAATAAAGAACTGAATGAAGCTAAAACCGATTCCAAGAATGTCTATGTTCATTGAATCAAACATGGTATTGCCATTATGACAAAGCATAATTTTGCCAACTTACAGTTTTGTTTTTCATTTAGAATGTGAGGTCTGGATTCTTATTAGTTGCTTGGCTCAGTATTGCAGTCCCTTTTTAAACCTATAGGAAGCTGGGGTCACAATATAGACCCAATCTTTGCTTAATAATACCAAACTAAAGTCCCAGCAGCACAAACTTTGCAAAGGGTTTGAGAAGTAACAGAAGTTATTGTGTAAAAAATATAAATCTCTGTTATATTTTGCAGTATGATTTATTCAGGGTAACACTTGAGTAATATTCAGGCTACTCTGCTGGTGTAAGGCTCTTCCTGTACTTAAAGTTCTGGCACTCATCATTTGGACAGCTATTAACTCTTACAGACATCCTCAGGGCTCTGGGTAATCTGTGCCAACCAGCTTTTATTTCCTCAAAGTCAAAATGTAAGTAAGACAGTCCAAGGAGAAAATTCCCAAAGCTTAACATCTGTCTCCACGAATATTTACAAAGTATGCAAATATATGCCTTTTAACATAATTTTACTAGCAGGAGAAGGGATTTCGAACTTTCCGTTGAGTTTCAGAGTGCTGCTTACTCTTAAGGCTGTGTGTTTTTCTCCTTTTCCTTTTTTACTATCTTGATATTTGTGCCCCCCCCCCACCTCACTTTAAAATGCTTGACCTTGACTCACGAAACTCCCATAAACAGTGGCTTTTTTTTTCAAGCGTTTGCCATTTCTCTCTTTTGTTAGGTTCTGTTTAGTCCCACACCAGTTTGGTTTATTGTAATTTACTGGATGTGATCTTATACACATCTATAAATGTTAACAAGCTCAGTGTTAAACCCAGGTTTGGACATTTATAAGGGCTTTGTGACTTTCTGCACTGCACCGGGAGAATACAGAGGACGGTTGTTGAGCGAACCTCTGATATACTGGCTGTTGGTGGGCTTTGGTAAATACATCTTTTCTTTGATCTGCTGAAGTTGTTTACACTCGTTCGTCTATTACTGGCTCACTCATTAAGCTTTCCCATGGGAGTAATAGACTCCTACTTTTTAACACAATAAGATGGGACACTCCATTATCAGAAGTCTCCTCAAGATTACAAAAACACATCAAGCAGTCCAACATCTTTGCCGCCAATACAGTTTTCCCCAGTGTATTATAAGTCTGGTGGGCCACCAGGTTCTACTTGCACCCCCACCAGGCTTAGCATTGTTTCTTTATTGTATGTTATCTTATACACTAGTAACAGTGATAGCAAGGATGGGTTAAAGAGTCTCTTTGATGAAACGGATTGAAGCACAATGGCAACACAGTACGGTCAATCTGTGAACACAAAGGAAGTCCAAGGTCCGGTGTTTTTTCCCATACCTGACCTCGGTGTCAGGTGTGGAAAGACAGGAAGTTATTGGTTTAAATATCAATAACTTCAGCGGATAAACTAACTAAGCACAGATAAAGGATCAAAAACTTTTGGACACTTTAATCAAGATGAAACAACTAAAGTGCAAAAAAATTACATTTAATTGTATTTTTTGAAGAGTTTATAGTTGGTGTTAATAATGTCAACCAATAGCTTCTAATTACCAAGTGATATTTTCACATTTCCTGCCAACAATAAACTTTTTTGTTTTACATCCGAAACACAATAGGCCCTACACAATGCAGAAACATAAAATCTTACCAAGTATTTTTAGTTTAGTGTCTAGTGCAATTATCTTAGTAGACTTCAAATAAGACAAAAATAACTTACAAGTAATTTTTTAGCAAGATATACAAGCTTGTTTTAAGTCAATAATTTCTTAATATTGTTAATAATATATTTGCTCCATTTGAAGATTATTAATGTTATAACAAGACATTTTCTCCATGTTACTAGTGTAATAATCTGGCAGTGGAACAAGTACTTTTTCATCAATATCAAATCAATCAAATTGTATTTGTATAGCACATTTTAGCAGCAAGGCCTTTCAAGGTGCTTTACATATCCATCCATCCATCCATTTTCTTACACCCTTGTCCCTTAATGGGGTCAGGAGGTGCTGGTGCCTCTCCAGTGGGCGTTCCGGGCGAGAGGCGGGTCACCCTGGACAGGTCGCCAGTCTGTCGCAGGGCAACACAGAGACACACAGGACAAA
>CAEGAF010058655.1:0-46844 GCA_903067075.1 Micropoecilia bifurca
AGCATGCACTGCGCGCTTCTACGGGGAAAATGAAGTCGGCAGCTGCTTACCGTAGTTGCTAGACCTGTTGTGGCTCAATATTGGTCCATATATAAGGCGCACCGGGTTATAAGGCGCACTGTCGGCTTTTGAGGAAATGTAAGGTTTTTAGGTGCGCCTTATAGTGCGGAAAATACGGTAGGTCATTTGTAGGATTTTACTTTAAACACAATATAAAACACTTAAGGTAGACATTTAAAGCCATCGCTCGTTAATGAGGGCTTTAAGAAAGTACAGAATAGTGCTTTATTGTAAAACTGCAATCAATATAGTATGTTAGACTTGCAGTCACGCCAAAATAGGATCACCAGTAATACCTTCAGGTAGGCCTATGGATATTTCCCCTAAGAGAATACGCTCTCCCTGATGTGCTAATTCAGCATATTGAAAGGTCAGTGTAATAGAGACTCTCTTTCACCAGGGACAATCAAGGCAGGCAGTAAGAGCAAATGTCATATGTGCTCTTTGTGGTGTGATCCACACAAAGGCAGTGGAAAGCATTTTATGTGGACAGCTCCATGTATGAGGAGACGCGATGAAGGGTATGTGTACCAGAGGTAAGTAGACGTTGCTGTAGACGCCAGTCTGTCTAAACAGCATTTTGTGATTAACCTGCAGGTCAGACTGTTGGTATTAAAGCTATCATCACTTCAATCTCTGCTTATCCATCACAGGCTCTGGCTCTGGATTTACAACATTAGACCCAGTCTGATTGAACAAGACTGGGCTCCTACCGGGAAAACGACTTGATTGTGACTATAACTTATAACATGCAGCGCTGTTTGGTGTAAGAATCATGACCCTCCTCTCAGCAATACTTCAGCGCTCGAGATTGATGAAAATCAGGATCGATAAGCAAATAGAAACTAAAATGGCAGTCACAATCTTAATTCATTGGACGGGGAGACTTGGACAGGGCATGGTGTGGCAAGACTTTGATATGCCATCAATCCTATGGATGTAATGAAGCAGACCTGCTCATTTAGTGAAAAGCTGGATGTGGAATGAGTTTAAACCCCAGTCACTGTTCATCAAATCTCACTTAGAAGCTAATGGCCAAGCATAATTAACTGCTAAGCAAAGATGCATCAGAAACTGAGAAAATGATATGAATATAACAACAAAGAAAGCTACAAATGCTGGCACAAAAACTGATTTTATCTGGAGCAATAGAACATTTATCAAAACTGAAATGATCACTAATGCCAGCATGTGTAGTTGGTCACTTTATTATCTAGAGCCCATTACTATTGTGTTGGACAATCTTCTATTGCCTTCAGCACTGCCTTAATTTTCAACAAGAGCTCAAGAATCATTCCTCAGAAATGTTGATACGTATTTACATGATAGCATCAAACACTAGTGGCAGATTTTCAGATGAATAATTGTCCTCCGACACATTCCACAGGAACACTTTTTCATTGAGGTACGTTGTCTTTGCTGACTACTGGAAAACAGTAAACTCACCGTCATGTTCAAGGAAGCAAATTGTTGTGAGATACTGAATTATCTTGTATCTTAAAAACATACACGTTGGACACACACATACACACACACATACATATATATATAAATATATGTATATGTGTGTGAAACTGAAACATGCTGAGGAGGTATTGGGAATGTATATAGATGATGAATATCAATCAGTTCATAAGGTGACTATTCGTCTCCAACAAGATGACGGATTAAAGTAACAAATCACAGTTCTCAGAGCTCTGCAGGAGTCAGGGATACTAAATCAACTCTGCTGAAGATTCATACAGTGAGGAAGTTTTAATCTCTTACTCCGAATATCACGCCGCTCTGTCGAAAGAAATTTGTGTCAGAGGTCATAAAGAAAATCTGAGAGATCATGGATTTGATGCAAAAAGGAAAAGGATGTAAATCAGATAAGTAGATAAAATTTGCAACCTCAGTCTGGGATTCAGTTTTAACACTTTTATTTAAAAATCTGAGCTCTGGTTTTACAAACCATTTGTTACATGGACATGAAATATGAGAACTCAAAGGTGTTTGGTATTTTTCACAATAGATTTATCTCATGACTCAACTTTAGCAAAGATTGAAGAAAAGATATATAATTCAGTTACAGTACTTTGTGTTTCCTCAAAGTAAAAGGCATGAAAAATAACCACAATGAACAGCAGAAATACTATTATTCATCTGGACGTTCTGGAAAAAATGTTCTATCAAACTATTTTCTTCCCTTTAACTTAGCAGTTCTCAACGTGGGCGGTACCGCCCCCTGGGGGGGCGTTCAGAGGACAGCAGGGGGCGCTGGCAGAAATTTTTACAACAGGGGGTGGCTGGGATTCCTTTGGGGGGAGTTTGGTCAAAGGTAAACTTTACATCTTATATGCACAACAATACCAATTTAGACTTTGAGCAACTTGCTAAAATTGTATTGTGTAACATTAAATCATGCTTGGCTGCAACTGTATCGATGGCAACTCTTCTTCTTCTATTCAGTGTTAGCTTTTGGCGCAGCTCAGCTCCTGCTACTGGTAGCTTGACCCCGCATCAGTTCAGTGTGACGGTGCTGTGATTCACTTTGGTATTTTTGTACATGTTTTGGCAGTTCTGTGATCATGGCAAAGCAGTAACTTATATTAAAAGGTGTTTTATTAACGTTTGAGGGCTGCTTGCTTCCATGGAAGGCTAACAGACAATCGCTCTTATAAACATGTAATTCAGTGATTCTTGAGAATAGGGACAAAATAGGTTTTAATTTTCCCATCATTTTTTTTGGTTATTTCTCAACCTTATGAACTGTTATCTCAATATGTTATCTCACTGCATTTCAAAGGTCAGCTTTCGTCCCACTACCTCCCATCCCCTTTTGCAATGTGAAAAAATATGAATAATTTAAACCCATTCATGAGTGAAATTTAAACATGAGACTTAAACAGCCAGAGGATTCAGCTAGTCCAACTTAAATAAGGGAGTGAATTAATTACAGCTCAAAGAAATGGTTATAAGATCAAATCCCCCAATACACGACCGATGGCTACTCGGGGAATTAGTGCGCTCTCCCTCGCTGCATGTTGTGGCCATGACTAATTAACTGCCTTCAAAGAATTGTCAACCATACAGTCAGGGAAATTAATTTTTCTTTCTTCGCTTTCTTTCTCAAGGACAAAGCACCTCTCTCTCAGGTAATGTCCCCCTCACTTGACCTTTTGTTTCAACACTATAGAGAAAGTTAATAAGATGACACTGAAGTTAGTTTTCGTAGCCACAGGACAATCTGCAAAGCTTTCAGAAACATTTCAGTTACTCTCATGGACATCTGGAAGTGCATGAAAATTGCTTTTAATATGGAATACTCTGTAGATTTTCATTTCCAGCTACCTACATGAACTCTTGCAACCTAACGAAAGCTTTAAAGTAGATAGTTGCCTTGGGGACTTTGTGGCTCCAATGTAATATTGTAAGTGAAGACAAGCAGAGAAAAGAGTGGAAATTAACTTAGTTTTGTTAATAACAAAACAGATCTCTTACAAAGGAATACGCTGGGACGGTAGGACAAGGAATGCAGACGGAGAATAGGAGTATCAGAAAATGCAACACAGGGAACTAATGAAGGACAAGGCAAGTTGAGGGATGAGTGTAGAATGACATTAGATGCAGGTGAAGGAAATCAGGTAATTGGGAACAGATGAGGAAGGAAGCAGACTGAGCAAAGGTGAATATGGGCATGTTTATGGGAAGATCTATTTTATGTATAATTGTTCTTACTTTTAAAGATCAGCATTAACCTGCCTTCATGTACTGTTTGTCTTTTCCATTTTAAAGAGTGGCTATGAGAACCAGCAGTCTTCAGTGTCACACCATATTTACATCTGAGGTAGAAAATTGTGGCTTAATGAAAAGCATAAACTTTACTGATAAACTTGTACAATACAAATGCAAATAATGCCTAGGTTATGTTTATTTTACAGAAATTAGGAGTGTCAAAAATATAATAGACGAAGAGAGTTTTTTGATTTTGGAGAGAGAGGAGAAAGTTATGAAAGCATGATAGGACTGCATTGCAGATGCACAAATTGAGACATAAACCAAATAAAGTACAAAAGCCCCTGCACTCTCCCTCACTCACTGCTCCTCTTTGCTTTTTACCTCCTGGCTCTCTTCCTTTCTCTCCCACTCCCATTCTCTTCCCTCTTAGGAGAGTGGATACATTTCTAAACACTATTATCTAATTTATCCCACTGTGTTTTTAGTTTTTTTTCATTCGAATTCACCCTATAGTAAGTTACAACCTTACGCAGTCCAATCGAGAGAAGGAAGAGGAAAGACGGATATGGAAATATTCATTGTGAGAACAGAGGAAGGACTGGCGAACACAGTGGCCTGAAGCTTTTATTTCAAATTCAACTAATTTCAGCAAAGCTACACAAAAGGTGAAAACAATAGATTGGCTTTGTAAAGCAACAGTCAAGACAAATGTACATAAAAGTTCAACTTTGCTTATGACTTTCCAATCTATTGATCAATCATACTTGAACAGCATGTTAACACAGAGTGACACCAACATTATCAGTAGATAAATATGTATTCATTTAATTATTTTACTTAGAAACAATCCTCTCGTTTCCTGACAGTAAGTGGGGAGAAATCTTTTTTGCTTAAGTTAGGATTACAAAGTTTCATCAGCTAAACATAAGGTGTTAAAATACTGAATCATTTGCATAAAGGAAGATATGGCCACTTTACTATTTCTAGAATTAATTTTTGACAGACTTACATTTCAAAATGCAATGGGTGAAACACTGTAGGTGTCTTTCCAGAGAATTCTTATTTTAACCCATTTCTCATGAAATAACTGGTGTAAAACTTTTTTTTAAACTGATGCAATTTGGTAGTATATAGATAAAAACTAATTTGATTTGATTTGATTGATAAAATAATATTGAAGTGAAATTTCTATTTATGTGTCCCTCTAGAGGGCCACATAAAAAGCTATGGTGGGCCATGTTTGGCACCCGGGCCTCGACTTTGACATATGTGGTCTAGATCCTTGTTCATACAAAGTTGGTATTCTATTGCAAAATGTCTTCAGTTGCACTGATGTTAACTTTGTCATATTTAACAAGTCAGTTTAAGAGTATATTAGCAAAATGTTTTTCTTTAAAGGGGCTCTGCAGAATGTTCACAATGCAAAAAAGTATATGTACTGTCTGCAAAAATAATAATTAAAAAAACATTCAAGTACTTTGAAGTCATACAGCACACTGAGAAGTAATGACTTATTTTTATAGCTTAATTGGGAAAATACCATGTGGCTCCACAAATAACCTTAATTAGGGAGCAGCAGGGCTTTGGATTCAAGCGAGTTGTTCGTGGGGTGTTGTGATGCAGCGTTTTCATTGTGTAATTACCAGCAGAAATTAACATTAAAGGTCGACTCTGGTGTTTGGTAACATTTACAGATGCAGATTTAATTCAGGTGAATGCTTCTCAAATTACTATTGCTCCCTGACAGTGAATTATTGGATTTTAGTTACTTATTCTTATGAGATCAAACTCTGTGTTCTTATTGGCATTCGCGTTGTCTTCATCATGACAATTTTCCTTTGTGTAAGAAGCAATCTATATCAACAATTAAAGGTGTTCCTTTAATTCCTGTTATTTTTGAACAACATTTAATTAGGTGTTCATTTAAAAAAGAAGAGGAAGAAAACAGTTCATGGATCCAACATACATGCGGAATAAAAAGATACATGATTGGTTTGCCTGGCCACTAAAAATAGCCAGGCAAAAAGAACAGCTAATGAGCTGTCTGCATTCTGAAAAAGGAATTTATGTAGAGATAAAGCTTCCTAAACTGCATCAGACAGATTCAAAAGTGTAGCAATTCAATCATTGCAGACCACTTTGAAGTGCATTCTGTGCTGGACTGCTGAGATAATACTAGTGAATGAAACAATATTCACCACAAATTCAAGAAATAAATGCCATTCAGACATTGACAGTATGGTTTTGAAGAGCAATGAGTTTAGGCTGGAATAAACGTGTTCAGATGGGTTGGGCTGCAAAAATAGCATTTATGTAGACAGTTTTTATACCAGCTCTGCAAAAGGTGTTGAATGGGAGCATTAACACCACTTAGAGATGTTTGTCAGGTATTCCATCGTATCGGATCAAGCGGCTTATGATATCTCAGAAATAAATCTCAGAGAAAGAGAGTCAATATTCTCCTCCTATTAGTGAAATATCGGACCTAAAACAAATTGAGGGGGTTTTATGTCCTGGAAAGTCGCAGAAATGATTTGATTTACATTTCCAAAAAATGGTTTATTTGTCAAAATAACTATTCAGCTGAGTGTTTCTCACAGTCACAAATGGCTCAATTCCAGGCGAATCAAACAACATCCCTCAGGTTTCTTTCAAGTTGGCTTTTTCATGTTAAATTTGCTCGTCGTCCATCAATATCTATTCATTCAGACTCTTCAACTCTTGGAATTAATTATTCTCTCCTCTTGTTTTTTTATGGAAACATATCATGCAAAATGTCATTTTTAGTTCTGCAGTAATTGTTTTGTGTACTTTGAGAGACTAGAAGGGCAAAAATATAAAAATATATTTTCTCCTTGTGATGCATAAATATCTTTTTATTTGTTTGGGGTCTTATTTTTCAGCCAGTTAATTTTTCTCTGTTCCATTTTTTTCTTTTTTTGTCTATTGTGTCAGTGCATTTCCTTTGGAACTGCTAAACAAGGTCATGGACGTCAGTTTTGTAAATCCGCCATATTTTTTTCATCACAATCCAAGTTGCAAGTAGAAAATATTTGGTTCTAGGGTGTATTAACCCAGAAGATTTCTATCACCTCCTTTCATCAGACCTCCACCGATATGAAGAGGGATTTTCCAAAATACTTCATCTGTTTGATGCATCAGTTCCTTTTCTGTTGTCTCTAAGGAAACAATGAACACAGCAAAGCGGTAAGCACCAAATAAAACCAAACCTATATATAAACCTTTGTTTGTGATCTTGGAATCATTCACCAGTTATGCTGTTTATGTTGCAAAACTTGCCTGTGCTTTTTTTTTCTCTTCAAATGATGAACTATTGATTTCTGGCTTTTCAAGCTCGTTTGACTGGTTTAAATGTAATTTCTGACAGCAGAGCCCAGGTCACCCGTGTCACTTCACACTGCTGATAGCTGCCATTTTTAGAGGTTACAGCCATGGCAGGACTAGAAAATGTCTGTGTGTCATAAGTTGACATAATACATCAGTGGTGACACCCGAGAGAAGACACATTCCAGAAAAATATCTGCTGATGCATCTAGATGTCAACTTCCATCATGAAGCAGCTATTTCCACCAGATACCCAATGACTTCAACTGTCTTTCTGGTCTTCATTTGTTTTTGTTATTTTGTTTTTCATTTTCTCTTAAAATTTCGATAAAAAAAAAAAATCTCTAGACGACAGCGAAAAATTTAAAACTTCAGAATCCGACTGACTGGGTTGTATTTTTCGCAAAACTTTGCTAAAGTTCTTTATTTTTATTCTGTTTCATCACATATTCTGTAACCAATGTGCTTTTTTTGTAGGGGCAGAAATTGTTCTCTAGCATCCTTTGATTTATATTTAGACAGTGTCTCCAAAGAGAGGTTATCACAGGACTTGTTGCCACGTTAGCCATCCATATGTCCTGATTTAGTTCCATCATATTTGTGTTTTCACTCAGACAGTCATCAAAACATTATTTTGCTCCAACAATACATTTAAATATGAGAGTAATACGATCCATTAGAATAGTTAGAAAAAATAAAAAATAAACCTTGCACACATACATGAAGCTTTACAGAATTATGGGTATTAAATACAAGGTACAGCCCTCTTTGGGAATTGAAAGGTTAGATCCCAGCAGCTGCTTTCGGGTACAACCAGCTCAGCTCTCTCTGCTCACATCATTAATAACCTCAGAAAATAGGAGAGAAGAACAACAGTTACATTACATTTGATTTATGGCAGACGCTCGGTTTCCGAGAGTGGATTCCGACTACCATTGAGGAAGCCGCGGTCCCCGACGTGCAAGGTCAAGGTTTGTCTTTGGAGAGGGCGTCTTTTTTAGGAGCAGGAGCTGGGGCAAAGACGCCAATTCGAAGCAGGCGGAGGAAAAGGTTGCTGTGTTCAGAATGACAAACGGTTAAATTCTGATAGTTTACGGCTGGCTCCCTAACGATATTTGTCCCTCGAATGACTCACTTTTTGGTTCTATTTCAAGAGTAGTTCGCTCACGGCTGGATCAATGCATTCCCTAAGCAGGCAATCCTTACCGAGCAAATAACTGATCCTGCTGCAGTGCGGAAGGGCTCTGAAGCAGACAACGTTCTGAGACACGCTGCTTTATACCCTGGCCAAAAAGGGTTCAAAACAGAGTTTATTTCCCCATCCGCCTTCAACTTTTTTTTAAGTCTCTGAATAAAAGGTGTTAAGACATGGACTTTAAGACGGGGATAAAAATAAATAAACAGAGCTGAGGGAATGGATTCTTTTGACAATCTGAGCAGTCAGAACAAGTTTTCAACAAGAGCATCAGCTCAGAGTCAGCCTCAATATGCATACGGAGGCAAGGATAGAGGATGTCTGTCGGCTCTCGCTGAAAACTATGCTGTCATGTCAGCTATCTTCCCCATGGCAGCTTTTGAGGCTTACAGTGAAAGAAGAAAAAAAAAGAAGAAGCAGAGAGCAAGTGAAACGGACTGAGAGGCCAAGATAGAAACTGAGATATAAAGACAGAAGATACACAGGAACTTCAGGGTATGAGCAGAGTAAAAAAAAGAAAAAAATAGATAAGGGAATAAAATAACACCAAAAAGTTCTGAGTCATGGAGGAGTGGGTAGATAAAGCTGGTAAATGTACAAGCATCAGCATAAAGTTAGAATTTTTTGTCGCAACAGCAGATAATAAGCACTATCTTCATGAGCTGCAGCAGGAAGGAAAGTTAACTACTGAATGAGCCAAAACTGGTGGTTAGAGTGGATGTAAAAGTTCAAGAAAAAAATCCGACCCAGCCCCATATCACCAACAACTATCAAGAACTTGCATTTTTCTAAGTTTTTATTCAAAATTTTGTTGGTTCGAACAGACTTTGACGTCTCTATTGCTGTTTGATATTTTACACCAGCTTTTGGCTCTGAGACAAAACCATTCTGGTTTATTTTAGGTATAAACCCCACATACTAGTTTCATGTTAATAATTAGGATCAAAAGCTGTGGATGCATAACTAGTTGAGCAATTAGCAGGTATATAATTAGACAACCTAGAACAGGAACGACTTTATGACTCTAGTTTCTAAAACTTACTATTCAAAAGATGGGAAATATTCTAAAATCCATATCCTAATATTTTACTGATAATAGATAATTATAGTAAAGTATTACTTGAAGTCAACCAAGGTTATATGGTTTAAACCAAGTTTTCCTTTATAATGAAATGTTGTGTAATACTTGTTTAAAACGTTACAAATTTGCAAACACCTAGAGTTAAGCCCTAAGCTTCGCTCTGTCCTAGGAAACTTCCTCAACCCTACAGGAACATCACTGTTGAAAAATGTCTCCCACCCCACACTGTTGCTAAACTGCATCCTAGATGCACAGAAGAGCCTTACAGCATATCCTCCCTCCCAGCAGCTGTAAGACTTTATAACCTCTACTGTTTCCAACATACTCAATAAGTCTACTCAATAACTACAAAGTTTATTTTTCTTACGTTGTGCTCTCCTCTCCTCTGCCCTACTCCCAGCTATGCCCTATAAATAGTGGCATGACACAAATTAATAATTGATGAAAGTATGAATCCTGCTCTCTTCCATATAATCCTATAAAAGAAAGTCCCACCATTGGTTTGAATTTTTCCATCAAATTTAATGTAAAAGATGTGACAAAACCACTTGTAGGGGGTCAGATACCTTTCCATGGTGATTTTTTTTTTTTGGTTGATGCAGTTTTCTTTATAAGCCCACACACATTTGAGAAGAGTAAATTGTAATAAAATTATGATAAATCCCATTTTAGAATATTATCCAGTAAGTAAAGCTTTAATACATTTCAACAAAGGACTTCACGTCCAGAGAGCAAAGCCTATAGTGGATTTAATTTAGAACAACATCGACCGTTTGCCAGGTCATTTCAAAGGTTCAGACAAACTAAATGCTGGCTTATTTAGGAAGTTCATCTCGACCAGAACACACAATTCTCATTTTACTCTGTAACCACAACAGTAGTTACTTTCTCATCACGTTTGTTGGAACGTTTTTTTTTCACAAGGTCAACCAAGATGTCAGCTGTTCCTGCTTTCGTTACATTCAGTATTATGGCTGTGTTGTAGTTCACACTGATATTCCATTCACTCTGTAGCTAGTTTAGACAATAGCGGAGATGCAAGAAAGTTTTGAAAAACAATTATTTATTTTTTTACCAAAATAAAAAAAAATTATAAGTTGTAACTTGTCTTTAGTAATCATAAAAAAATTAAGGCAAGTTTTGCAGTTGCATTGGAATGGATGTAGTATCTATATATCCAGATACTAGGATGTACAAATTATTACGAGTTTTGATCTCATCAGATTTGCTCCGTTTCTTATCACAGCGTGTGTTATGGCAATGAACACACTCAACGAATGTATAAAAACAAACATATGCGTTGATAAACAAAACAATATGTGATTACAACATAATTGATGTGTGATATTAGGGTGTACAGTGTGACGAGTCTGACGCATCATTAAGCCCCTATATAGATCCTCAGGATGCTTTATTGCTTGTGTTTCCTGAGTGGAAGTTTTCAAGAGCTCTATCAATATCTAGTGGCAGCCTGAGCTCTGATGACAGCGAGGTGAGTTATGAGTGCAGCACTGTCATTAAGCAGGGAAAGCCAATCCAAAAAAACAAACAAAAAAAACAGTTCAGCCTCCGATCGTGCCCTGAATCTGATTAGACGAGTGCTGAGTTTGTGTTGATGACTAGAATAGGAAGGCTCGCACCTAAGGCGTCATGCGAGTACTATAAATAAATACTGTAATCTGTTGCCTGCTACTTTCTTAAAGAGCTGTAAAAGATTAGATTGAGCCTTCTGTTTCCTTGCCATGGCCTGCAGTGGATGGGGTGGCTGGCATGGTGAGACAAGAAAGTGGAGAGAGTTAAGAGTTGAAGGGGTCAAGGCTTCCCTCAGGGAGGGTGAGATGGTAATGTGGAAAGAGGCATAATTAATCTCTGGATGAGTGAGGAGGTGCTGGGAAACTTAACTGCTGTGGCCCTCTGGTACTGTGGTGTTTCATGATTGCCCCTACATCCTCCTCACCCTGAGCCCCAAGGGTCATTGTTCATTCTTATGTATGAGTTTCCACATGTACACTCTCAGCTTCGCTGTACCACCTCTGCATCGATCCTTCAAGGTCGACAAGGAGCTGAGACTTTGCCAGATAGCGACTCCATACGAAGGAGCGATTTGCCATGGAAGGAGGAGTTTCTGTCTAAAAAAAAAAAAAGGGGGCGCCGGTTCTGTTGCTGACATTGTTTCTGTCTGTCCTTTTAATGGGGTGCGGAGTTCCCAAGCAGGAGAATATAACAGACACGGTTGGTAAACTGAAAATTTACAATTTTCTCACGGAACATGGTTACAAACCTTGAAAAATAGCATACAACAAAACAACAATCTCATAAAGAACAAGGTCACCTGAATTATTTTTTTAACAAGTGACTGAATGACATTCCAATTAACTAGCAAAACTGTTTTAGACTATTTAAAGTATGTAATAATTAATTGGATAATTTAAAGTATGTGTAAATTTGACTTTTAATAGTCTATTTAAACTACTCATGTATGTTGAAAAAGGCCTTTGAGGATAAGTAAATTTACTTGAGTTTAAAATAAACAAATAAACATCAGTGTGCGAACATTTTATAATATGAACAGAATATTTCAACTGTTCTACTTTTTTAACATTATTGTCCTTCTTGACATTTGTTGGCACTTCATTCCTATTTCACTTAGGCATTGTGTTTGCTATCCTACCACAGGATTGTGCTGTTTTGTGCTAGATATTTTCTTTACAGAATGAAAAAGGGTCAAACTATAGCTAATAAAAGATAATTAATTTGCAAAGAATTATTTTTGTTTAAAAAAAAATACGTTACTGAAAAACAATTACTCTTGAAATATTTTCAGTATCACCACTGATGCTTAATATCCGTTTGACCTGATTGATGATTATCTAAATTTACCTCTTTAGAATTTCTAAATTGTGCAATTTTTTTCTCCAGTGATCAGACATCGCTGGGTCGGATTCTTCCATACTAGAATGTCTAATGTGCCAAAACTTGATGCTTGTCATTGACTACAGAGTCAGATGAGTTTTCAGCTGAGTTCATCTCTACAGTGTCATTCCTCTCCTAGCAGAACTTTGTGGCCTTCTGCATATCTACGGTCAAAAGTCAGTGGGAGAGAACCGAGATTTGAGTTAGGAGACAAAATTGTCATCTATAATGACAAGAAGGTTCCAGCTTTGGGAAATAGACTTTCTGTTTACTGCTGAGGGCAGGGTGGAAAGGTTCTCATTGGGTAAATGATGCAGAGTTTATAAGCGCTCCTGGACAGGGGGGGGATTCATTTTCTGATCTTACTCATATTGCTCTGGACCATCTCTCATGACTTTCAACCCCGTGAGTCACAACTGACGGTTCCACTTTGTCTCCAACTTTGACTTTCATGATGGCAGAAAATGATGTGGGCTTTCTGTTGAGGCCTCTGATTGAAATACTTTATTGGTATATTTTTTTTTGCCCTAATCGGTTTAGAAAGTTTTGAGCGCAGACAAATCTGTCAAAACTAATCAAGAAATTATCACCAGGCAGCAAAAAGTAAATCTGACACCTTTGTAAAAATATTCAGGTGCCTGTTTACTGAGCTCTTGTTCCTGCACTGCATATTTGTAATGAAAGCATTTCCTAATATTTTTATTTCATTGACCACCGTTTGGATTTACAGTGCATCTCAGCTTGTATTGATACCTCAACAATAAACCATAAATTTGCTCTTTACTCTTCCCAGCTTCCATGAACATGCCTGGGAGGAGCTGAATCATGTTGAGTGCTTTACAGAAACTGCAGCACAACTATTATTTTACTGCCTCCCAGTCCACCTGCTTGCCGATTTGAGCTGCTGTAAAATCCCCCTTGAGATTTATGATGGATACAGATTACATGAACGCAACAATAAAGTGTTGGGGAAGTTTTTGTATAACAATGTAATTCCTGAACAGCTCCATTGAGTGGCTTTGGCAACTTCCTCTTTTGATAGAGTATCTCCTTTAACAAACTCATGAGTTCAGCTTGTGTTAAACACTTTTTGAGCAGAGGATTTAAGCCATTAGTTACATTTTAAAAATATTAAGGAGTCACCATTACCTAACAATTTGTCTATGAATATTAGACAATAGTTTTCATCCCATCATAATTTTTTTTGTTTCTTCTACAATGCAGCGTTTTCTGGTCCACAATGGAGTTCTCCACCCTGGAGGTCGGTGCTCTTGTACCTACTTCGACAAGATGAGTTAAATTAATGTTTGTAAGAAAATGTGGTGGCATGACTCAAAATGCCTGTATGCCTCATTTTGGTTTGATCACAGGTTACAATATTTTATGTTTACCAGCATCTACAAGTCCAAATGGAGACTTTCATCACCAATATAAAATGAAAGTAGAAAAAATACAATGTTTTTAGAAATCACATTTGCCATTTGAATGTTTTTTAAAATTATTTGATAGGATGATACGAGTTATACATTCTCCTCTTGCTCTCACTTTTACCCCTTGAATTGAAAGCATGACATTGACACACACACATCCAGATTTGTGTTTGTTGTCTTTGTGTAATACCAACTGAGCACTTTGGTCACTTGTACTGATTTTGATCCCATCTATTTTTCGCCGCTTCTCTGAAAACAGGTCTTCCAGGTCAGGTCAGGGAGGGAAATGCAGATGTAGAGGACAGCTTAAGATGTAGTTGGGACAAACCTCTCCGTCTAATCCTACCATCACTTGTGAACAAGACACCAAAAAATTTGAATTTCTTTACTTGTGCCACAGGCCAAATTTCATCCAAGAAAGAGAAGTCAACCTTTTTTCCTGTTCAGAACTGAAACTGGAAAAAAGTTTCCGTCGGTGGCATTAGGACTTTGACAAATATTTTTTCACTGTAACATAGTCATCATGAACTATAAATTATGAAAGCATAGGAGGAAAGTCATCAAGTCTCACTCGCCGACATCGTTTGTCTGGATGTCAGAGGAAATGGGCCATAGCTGATGGTGTTTCACTGAAATATTTCCAACTCCAGGAGCAAAACTATCTGAAACATGAAGGTAAAGATTTAGTTGCTTATGGGAAGTGTCGTTAGAAAACAGTGCAGTCAATTTTTTCTTTGTTTTTTCTTGTTGTTACAATAATGTATTTACAGATTGAAATAAAAAATTATTGGGCTTTAATAAATTGATTTTTGTTGAGTGTTTTTACTGTGCAATGGATTCTGACTATGTATTTTGCGTATACATTTGCATGTTTCTATGTCACATTTATCCGATTTGATTGGATTGAAAACATAAATGGCAGCTGGGTGTCCCGTCTGAGAACAACCATAGGACATCCTTCGTAGACAAATCAAGACCTTCACTGGTCATTCTGTGAAATACAGGCCTCCATCCTGTTCATTCATATACAACACTCTCCATGCATGCCTGTATCTTATTACATCAATATCTCCTCTCAGCAGTATTTGATCTCGGACCGCAATATGCCGGCAACCAAACGGGCTTATGGAACCAATATGGCCGGAACGTTGCATAGTGAAAAGGCTGTGCTTGGAGGTTGAAAAGAGCTTTGTGAGGGAAATTGAAGAATGCTGAGAATAAATGTTTTCTCTATAGGATGTGCTCGCTAAAGTGTGCTGTGTTGGTGAATAAATGATGAAGAGGAAGAAGGGCCTGTCCTGCTGAGCTTGTCAGCTTTGAACAGCTTTGTGTGTGTGTGTGTGTGTGTGTGTGTGTGTGTGTGTGTGTGTGTGTGTGTGTGTGTGTGTGTGTGTGTGTGTGTGCTGACAGCATAGTGAGCTCTGGCCCACTTATAGTTGTCTAACGGCACATTTCAGTGTCAACACTTTGTGGGGACTGAAAACAATTTCTCTGCATATCAGCAAAGATAAGTGGACTTAAACACAACTCAGCAACGATTAACAATTTTTGGATCCTTTGTCCCAAATGAGTTCACAAGAGAGGATGTTGGGTTTAGATAACAAAATCAAACTGGGATTGATGCAGGAAGCTATTTGCAACTGCCTGATGTTTGCAAACTTGAGTTTGTTTGGGCTTCTGTTTCTGATATGAGTATATTTAAGTCGGTTCTCAAAATTCCTCCAACTATTATGATTTAAAAGTGCTTTCTAAATGAACTGATGAATTAAAAGTTGAATAGTATTACTTTATCAAATATAAAGACATAGACTACATAGGACAATACATAGACTAATAGAGGACTGTGGGTCCCTCTGTGGGTGGTGGCAAGATAAATATTAGATCTTTATATTAGATCCTTGTATGGTCTTTTAGCTCGGGGTTAAAATAAATGGATCTCAGTGTGATATCATATTGATACCCCAGGAAACAGAAAGGCATGTATTAATAATAACTTCTCAGAACCTGTAGCCAAATTTAAAAAAAATGATAGTTACTTTTATTTTAAAGGAATCGCTATCCAGCATTTCTTGCCAGCATCTTTAATTTATTGTGGCATGGAAGAACATCAAGGCCATTTAAGTTAATACAATTCTGTGCAGAGTCTCTGGAAGTGCTCGTCTTTAAAGTACAAGTCATATACATGACTGTCCAGAGGGATTCTGTTGAGCAACGATGTGTCAGATGCAAGGTAGTCACCAAGGCCCTGAAAGGTTTGTTTTTCCCCCCTCTGCAGCACATTAAGTCAAGACACTGGACAGTCAAGGGCAACTTCTTCTTTCAAGAAAGTTAGGAATGATTTCAATATCATTTTCTGTGGCCACTGTAAAGTAATATCACCAACATCCAAAAAAGCCATCTTTGTCTCTCATTTGCCAGATGCAGGCAACTCTTGCAGGAATCTTCCAACAAACCATGTCTTTACAATATGGCAGGTGATTATAGTACCAACAAAGACACCGGTATATCCACACTGTGTGTGCGTGCATGTGTGTGTGTGTTTGCATATGTGCAGTGGTGTGATGAGCTGTGGAGGTGTCACCTGCTATTGCGCTGCGCGAGGCAGCATTCCTCTGGTGTTGACAGGTAGAGGAGGTTTTCGGGATATGAGTGCTGACAGCGGTCTTTCAGTTTGAAGGAGGTGCTTTCAGACCATTGTGTTCCTTCTGTCTACCTCTTTATCTTTCCATCTTTCTGCTTTCATAATCCAGATTTCTTTGTAGCTCGTAGCTTTTCTCAGGCTACAGATGGAGAGAGAAGCGGATCAGCGAGATTCCTAATAGAATTGCTGCCTTAGCCAGCCTACACACAAACTGAATTTGTGAAGATATGAAGTAGCAGCTTCATCCTGTGAGTTTTAGCCATCGGACATGGAATGATGTCAAACAGAACAATTAAAGCTGTGCATATTTTATGCATAACAAAGGCTTAGATTGGTCATCAATAAACATCTAATTACCTTCGTCTGGCTTCCATTCGGTTTCTATGAATGTTTAATGCCTCACCTAATGATACCGCAGTGGTTTAATTGTAAACCCACATGACAAAATAACAATTCTGAGTTGAGTCAAGCTGAAGTAACAAAATTATGCAGGTCACCACAGTGTAAAAACTACCTTAACGGCAGTGTAATTAAAACTAGGAAAGATTCTTGAGTGCACTAACATTGCAGTATGAGTAATAAGCAGCTGAGTGATTTGAAACATGAGTTATGTGCAACTCTTGTCATAAATCAGCCAATTATTTACACCTCTAAGCCACATTAGGCCCTCACACACATAAGATAGAAAAATCTTAGCTAAAACCTAATTAGTGGTAGGAGCTCTCAACGACCACAAAAAGAGCATCCAGACAGAAGTACTCTAACTCTGAGGAAGCAAATAGTGCCTTTCTGTTGAGTGAAAGGGAAAAATAAGACATCCAAAGGCTGGCTCCCTAATTTTCACCTGTGCATTCTGATGCATCCTGGATGACATGTATTGATTTTATGAGAAATGAAGAAGGGGGGAAAAATCAATAGCTTTCACATGAATGCACAACAAGCAGTTTAGGTGTGTAAATGTGGTATAAGATAATACAATAAGCACATTATGAATGCATTTACACTCAAACACATAATGCATATGTATGTTCCTCAAAATACTGATGAAATGGTCACCAAAAGGTCTCCATTAATATATATAAAGACAGTTAGCTGTTTTTTTAAATAAAAAATAAAACAATAAAAAAACCTCTAGCTTTATTGTTAATTATTAAACCAAAATGAAAATTTATCTTAAATCTAAATTGCCTAACTTTATAAAATCATTATAAAAAAACAATTTAAGAGCAAAAATGTGCAGATTTGCATGAGAAGGTTGTAGTTTTGAAACAGAAACCGAAGGAATTGAAAGGCACATGGTCTTTATACCTATCAGCGAAATGTGTGCGTGTCAAAGAAGTGTGTGTTGCTTTATGTATTTATAGACTGGAAATTGTGGTTTATGAAGCTCCAACAGCTTTTATTTTGATCATGGTGGAAGACACAATGTCACACAGAACTAACAACCCGTATCAACTGCCTACATAGTTGACACTAAAGCATAAAATATTTCATCACCAAGCATAAGGGATGCATAACAAGCCAATGTTAGAGTGTTCCTACACCACTAAAACAATACATATGTGAGAGTGATGGGTATAAAGGTATTGAATTTTAAACAGGTCGTACACGTCTGTCATGATATAAATACATGCTGAATAAAGTTAAGATACATAAAATATCATTTTGAAAAAGGGGAACATGTCCACCTTTGGTAAGAGAGTCTTGAGGAGTCATTTCACAAAAAGCAGCCTGAGAAATGAGGTCCGCATTTAGATCCTATGAAAAATGGGAGACATGCAGAGCAGTCCTAGTTGATGACAGATTACATCTAATTGACCGGTCATTAGATCTGAGCAATATGGCCAATAGAGAAAAACAGACAGACAGTCTGACTACTTCTGATGGCCAGTGATTAAAAAGGGAAGTTTTCTCACAGCAGCCACCTGCCAGAGATCTGGTGTTATTATTTATCAAAGATTTTGATTCTTTTTCACTTCATGGTTTAAAGAGTCTACAGGCACAGATGGATAGATTTAAAATAAAACTGAGCTCGACAACCTTCTTTGTTTTTGCATATTTTGATCATCAATCCACAATAACGCTCACATGCGCCTAAAGATTTATCAAAACCTTTTGAGTTTACATTTGTTTGGCTCTGTCTGTTCACATAAGATTTACATCTCCAAGAAAGTTTGTCTTTAGGCGTCTCTACGTGCCAGACTTTTTGCCTCAGGATCATTTCATACAAAATATACAGAAATAGAATAAAAATTAGTAACACGCTCCTGTTTTTTCCCCCCAGAAAAACACAGATTAGACCGATATTTGGGACCGATCTTTCAATTGGCTTTTCTTACACACACATAATAAATGAACACATGCATGTTAAATTGCCTTGGGCTTGGCAGCATAGATTTGTGGGGAAGGCGTGAGCACAGCCAGCAACTTCGTATATCAAAAAGCTCCTCTGAGTTAGCAATCGAGGGAGAACCTCTGCTCTGCCAGAGTGTGATCCTGTGAGTAATTAAGCCTTGCTGGCAGTCCGAATGGGTGGATAAATGTTTGGGTTGACTAATTCCTTCGTTTTTCAATCACTCTAAACTTGTCAGGGTGCGTTCTGTGTGTGCATGACTTCTCCTCTTCTGCAATCAGTGAATTTAAGCTACTTTTTCCACACATTTGAAGCGCGTATTGATAGAAATCTCTTTTTTTAGATTAGTTCAAACTAGCACAGAGTGTCCTTTCTGTCATGAGAGGTGAAATCTGAGATAGAGACCAATTATCTTAGCATACTGGGGTCTTTTTCTTGTTTGAAAGATGCCTAGAAAACATTGACCCCTGATACAGATTAACTAATAAGTTATTAAGTTTATTTTTCTCCATAACTGCAATATTTTCTTCCAGCAACCTTCATCTTCCCATCTGTGAGAGTATCTGTTTCCGAAGCAGGATCACAAAAAAAAATGCAGCAAAATAAACTGAACTGGGATACCACCAATCCTATCACAATCCTCCCCCCCTGTCCCTCTGCCAACACCTTACACACACAAACACCACCCCCTGCCAGAATCTATGCGTGTTTCAGATGGATGTGACTGAAGGTCATCTGGATGCTGACCTGAAGCCAAACGGGCTCCAGCTCAGAAATTCAAATATCGGTTGTGTTGTTCCTGTTCGGGATCTTGTGGTGAGGGCAGACAGCACAGATTTTCCCTTACGTACAGAGATACTCTAAGATTTATGCAGGAATTAAATCCACCTGGGTCTGTGTGAAATGAGAGGTTTTTAAAAAAATAAGAAAGCTGTTCTATTATTGATCCTCAGCAGAAGCATGCTCTACAAATAACAAAATATAGTATACAAATTAACATTTTCCATTTCTTTTCTTTGTTGGGTACATTTTAAAGTCTTTGCCTTGACTAACTGGGAAAAAAAAATTAATGGACAAAATGAGTCTTAATGAATCTAAATCCACCAAAAAGAATAAGCTCTCAATCATATAACCCGCGGTTTTAATTTTACCCTCTTCTCCTCAAAGTGTTACGAGATTGAGCCTCCGGGAAGACTTAACCGATCTAGTGCTTTCACTATGTGCTCATTCAGCTTCCATAATCCCTCTCACATTTCACATATTTTCACAGAACATTAAATTGTACATGTGCTCTCCGCAGGATGTGGTGTAATTCAGATTTTCTAAACGCTCCCCGTCTTCTCCCAGATGGCTGCCCGAGCACAGGCTCGCGGTCCGACTTCTCCGATCACGGCGTGAAAATTCTGTAGTCCTCGGGTCGTTAAGTGAAAACCATTTGACCCATCACATTGTCTCTCAACGACACAAAACTACATTCAAGTTCTGCCTAAGGAATTGAGGCATTATGGTGATGTAAATGTTTTGTCTTTATGAGCATTTCAGCAAAAAGACCACGTCTTGCTCTGCGTTTAATCATCCATCAATATGATTTATTTATTGAAGATTTCCAACAAATATTAACTTGTGCCCTTTATTCGGTTCAGCATTAAAGTGTGTGACAAACAAAAACTTCACCTTAATGTTTGTCACAGGTTAAATATGAAGGGGAAAGAGCTGTAGATCAACATGTTGCTAATGAATCACCTGAGATATTGTCACATTATCATATTATTTCTTACTGCTTGTTATGCCATGTTATGCTGTTTCCTGTTATATGAAGCATGGCAGTGGTCCACAGCACACCAACAAGTCCACCTTAAGCAGGTTTTGAGGTCATCAAGTCAAAGTATAACATTAAATATGACTGACATGCTGAAGCATTTCAACAACAGATCAGGTTTGCATAAAAACATGTGACTGATTTTAAATACATTGAGATTCTTCCACATACACACACAAGATTGCATGCATGGTACCTCTGAATACTTGTTTTTTTTTTCAAAATCACAGATTACAGATCTCTATAGGCTCATTGGATACTTCTGACTGACAAGTTGTAAAATGTTCAATAATACCGTCTTACATTATGGGACTAATTAAAACATTTAGGTTATTACAAAATATATGTTGTAGGAGCCATATGTACATTTTTAGAACTTGCTTCAGAATGTTGTTTTGTTATGACATAAGTTAGATTTTTGCTCTGCTGTTTGAAAGAAATAGGCATCTGTGATTGTATTATGCTTGAGCCTGTTGTGTGGAGCCTTTTGATTGGTTGTTTCGTCTAATTAGTTTGTGAAAGATTAGAGCATGTTGTTTTTTGAAGAAGTCTAGCACCGTTAGAGGAACACAGTCTTTTGACCGTCACTTTCTATTTGTTTTTTGAATGTTTGTTATTTTTATTTCCTTTTGGATTCAGTAAAGACTGAATAATGACATTTGGATTCAAGACCTCTTTTTTCTAGAAGAAACGTGTCGCGTCTGAAAGAGCTTTGATGGAGCTAGGCTAGTGAGAGCTTGCCGCACTTACATATGTAATAATCTCAATGAACTCCACAGGTACACAAAGCATATTTGCCTCATTAATTTAAGCTTATTAAAAAGCTGAATCATAAAAGCCATCTACAAAAGAAAAGGGTCTTACAGGAAGAGACATTATCCGATGAAACTATCCCTCCCCCCCATCCCCAATGTGGTGTGAATGCATGAATATGATTGTTATTATTACTATCCTGGTGCCTGAGGAACTCGCTGAGTATCATCTGGTTGGCTGGTTTAGCTGGTTGGTGACTGAAAGTGTAGCTTTCACTCTGTAAAAGACCATTTTATTGTTATTGCAGCTCAGAATTTAAACAGAGACAAAATTTAGAGACAAGCTCTTTTACTTTTAAAGCATTCACTAGCAATGCTCAAACTCTGAATAGAAGTACTCAGACCCATCGCTAGTATTCAAGTTAAATCATAGGTCTCACATTTTAGAGACACAACATCGGTGCCAAAAGGTACACATAAAGGACACATCACCCTTCCAAAAATGACTTGGCATGAGATCAGTGCCACTCGGCTAAAATAAGCTTCAGCAGTGACTGGGATTTATTTCAATACGACACAAATGTTTGCCTCAAATCGCTGTGACAACAGTTCCGCTGAAAAATAATATGTTCGGTCCCTGCAAAGTTTGTTGGTACTTTCAGTAAGAATGTGCCAAATGCTTTAAACCGGCTTGACTATTTGTGCAGCAGCAGAGTCTCACATGGAAAAGAAAAAAAAAAACTTGTAAAAAAAAAAATCCAATTAATTTGAAAACATTTGAGTGGGGGGAAAAAAAAATCCCATGTCTAGAAATAATTGTTTTCAACAAAATCCCCAGTGGTGCTATTATTCCCATACTTTCAAAACAATAAACAACCCTATTTTATGAATAGGTCAGTCCATAGTCTTTTTCCTGTAACATTTATGCTGTGTTGCATTCAGGGTAAAATACAAATTCAAATTCTAACAATATAAAAATGTCATTTGGAAAACGCCCTGCAGGTAGGCACACTATAACGGGTGGTATGACTCTTAAAACAACAAACAGGTATTTAAAGCTCACCGTGTGACGAAGACCATCAAACAACTTAAATATCTGCCTGTCTTAATCAAGCAGTTATTGTTTTGTTTTTCATATATTCATAGGTTTTACTTCATGACATCGTCAGCTTTCAGACTATTTGTGTAATTACATGTCTCCCATGCAGCAAACACACCTTCTATTCCCCTGAATGTGCAATCCATCTGTGTTTGAGGGTGCATCTGCACGAACCGATTGTACAGGAGCTTCTTCTTGTGTGTGAACTCGTGACATCCTGCTGCTCCTCCCATCGCTGTGCACTGAGCCTCAACTCTTCCTCAAGGTCACAAATCAGGCCAGGTGGCCATTTGGAAAGATTAAGGACACATTCCTGAAGAAGAGATGTCTTTGATTTATCACACACTATCTGTGCTGTGCTGTGGAAGGTGGCAGGGCAGAGGGGGCAGTGGTATAAGGGCTGGGATTTCAGCAGACACCCAGGAGGTTTCAATCTCTCTAAAGCCTTCTAAATGGCGGCAGTGAAACAGAAGCAGGGAAGATATGAGAGGGAAGAAAGTGATAAGGGAGCAGGGAGAGGAGGGAGAAGGGAAGCAAAAAAAAAAGGCAAAGTGTAAATGAGACAGAGATATTAAACCCACACTAGGCCCTTTGATAAATGCTTGCTGGGGCGGCATTCCACGGAGTCGCGGTCTTAAGGTGACAGGCTCTGCCATAGTGAACAAAACTGATAACGCCATATGGCCATAGGATGGAAGCGGTGGATTCTAGTCACGTAGACGTGATCGAGGAATAATCCGCCCACCGCTGTTGCAGGTTTTCGCTTTCCGAAGCTGGAGGGAGGAAGGCGGAAAGGAGAAGGATGGCGGTGGAGGAGACAGCTGGAGGCGGGGCTTGCTGCAGGAAAGACCACCCTGAGACCCCCCTCCTCTTCTTGTTGAACGAATCCTGTCCCTTCCCCCCCCATCCCCCCAACTGTGTCAGTTTTCATCTTACAAGAGCTGAGCTAACTGTTCCTTGGTCTCCTAAAATTTGGTGACTGCATGTGCAAACACGCTGCACAACAAGGATTATGTATCGTCAGCTGACACAAAGACTTTACAGAGATGGCAACACCTTCAAAATGCAAACTCAGACCTACCTTCCTTCAAAGTACAAAAGGGAAGGTGCAAATTGTCGGGACAGCAGCAATTAATTTGGAACGGACAGAACCTGGAGCTGTGAGGTCAGATTTAAAAGACGCATGGCCAGCGAAAGAGATTGGGGCTTAATTGTTTGATTGATTGGCTGTGACTGCGAGGCATATTTCTGAGGCTCCTCTGTGGCGATCAATGAGTCAATGAGTGCCTCGCCAAACCTAACAGCTTCCAAGCCTCGCAATTCAATTATGTGGAGGCCTTGGTGGTCCCTACCTGCAATCATGTTACGAACGCAGCTGACATCCCCTCCTCCTCCCTTCTTTCCTTCTTTGAACTAGGAGTTTATTGCTGCAGATACAGGATGGAGGGGGTGAGTAGAGGGGGGCTTAAGCAGGGTATGTGGAGGAGAAACAGGGCTGAAAAGAAGATGCAAAGGGGGCGGGGAGATTTGCTTTATTAGATTGGTAACAGACACTACATACAGTATTGGACACAAATCAAGTTAGCGTCCTAATCTGTCATTTAAACAAATTATCTTAGGTGGTGATGCATCAGCAGTATCGCTACACTCCAGGGGGTTGAGGTGAGGGGGAGGGATGGAGGGATGGTGGGAGGGAGGGGCATTGATGGAGGGTTGTGTCCAATAGAGATATAGGAGACCAGGACACTTTATCAGGGAAGCAATGAAGGGGGAAAAAAGAGAGAAGTTAATGGTGGCTGGAAGAAACAATTCAGGCATTATTTGAAACATAGTGTTTTTGCAAATATTGTTGGTGTAACCATTACATATAAATAATATATAGAAGTTGGAAGTAGCACGTTTTTATTTATATGTGCTCTACCTGCAAATGGATTTTTGTAGAAATGTAGCATCAACTAAAGGGAAAATAAACAGGCTTTCCAAAGCTATGTGATATATTGCCAAGGTTTGTTACAAAATAAAATAAATCTACAAAACACATATTTCCTTAGTTTTGGTGCTTAACTGAATAACTCCGGCAAAACCTTGACTGACTGTTAAAATGCAGAATCAGCCCACTGAATAATTTGTGGTTAATTCAAATTTATCAATCGCTTCCGATACCAATCTGACTAGGAGCAGTTCTGAAGTAGAAGAGACACAGCTGGACTTTTAATGTGGCTGCCAGTTCTGACGCATTTGGTTGAGGTCGGTTTCAAGGCTGAAGTCACCATTACCGAGAGTTCATTGGGGAATAGGCATGGAGATACATATATAGAGAAATCTACCTGTAACTCAGTGCATTTATCCCTGTACAGAGGTAGTATACTGTAGAATTGACTACAATGCAATAATCTACTGAAGTTGAATTTAAATTGTAGAGTACTTTGTGTTGAATTGCACAAACTCCACACTCCTACTGTGGATATTTACTCTACTTGTCTGGTGGCATTTCTAATGACTAAATGACAATATAATGTTAAAGTCAGGGTGTAAGCAGTGATTATATTATTATATTATTATTTCACTACTTGTTCATTTGTGTCATGAACATTTCAGAACCTTGTAACAGTGTAAACAAAGCATTTTCATGGCTGTTGATGAGTAAAGGCTTAACTGAGTCAATGAATTATTTAACTCTTCTACTACACTGAGTAAGAGGTTTAAGTAATCCTACAGCAAAATGATGGTTAATTGTGAACTGTATTTTTTTAGACATAAAATACCAGCATTATTTTTAATGTTTTGTGGAAGTGGTTTATCACAAATAATGATGACATGTACATAACACAAGAATTGCTTGAAGAAATGTAAAGACTGACCTCAGAGGCTTTTCCCCCATTGAACCTCTAGATCTTCTCTTAAAAAGTCCAAAACTCCTTCTGAATCCCACATGTTATGCCTCCGTAGCATCCTGTGTAGCTGGTCATGTGCTGCTGAGTGCACTCTTTCCAATACTGCTGACACGGCGATGCGAAAGGTCAAGGAGCAAAGTGCTGCTTTCAGTCTATAGCCCCTGTTATTTACACAACCCCAGCTACCTCAGCAGAATCTGTTTCCTACAGGATGCGTTTCATTACGTGTTAATATACACAGACTCCTTTATGTATCGTTTCCAGCTCGAGAAATCCTGCAGTTCATCTGCCTGAGCTGGAAAGGACATTCAGAGGTGGGGCAGTAAGTCGAACACAAATCAGATGCAGAAGCAACAACTGAGAAATACATTCTGTCCTTTTGTATTTGTCTCTGCAAACACACAATGTTTCCTTCTTTTCTTCCTTCTAAATGCCTTTCAGCTGAATATGGGGACAGTTTCTCCATTCAATAAGGAATACGTATTCCAAAAAAAAAAGAGTCTGGGATCAAGATTTCCATGATCTCAGAAAAAAAATAATCAGGGTCAATAGGTTTAAACATTCAAGTCATACCTGCCTACTCTAAATGTTACTTTATATTCAGAGTAAATGTTCAGGTTCATAAACCTGATATGTTATGTTAATACAGTAGATGCCAGAGCACAGAAACATTGAACAGCATCAAAATCTAGAGCACATCAGATGTGTCAGTTTACTGAAACCTTGAGAGAAAAAAAATAACCTCATGCATCTTGGGGTTTTTTCCACTGATAGTAGCCTACTTCATTAGTGCCATTTTAAAACGATTCATTGGCAAAACAATGAAGAACGGTATTTACATTTTACCACAAGTAATTGGATATGTGTGCCAAATAATTTTTATATTATTTGACCTTTTCACAAGGTAAAATAAAAATAAAAATCAGTATTAATGAAAGTTTTGGCTCAGCCGAGAACGCAGAAACAGACTCCAGAGATAAGATGTCATTCAAACTGTCAAGCAGCAGAAAGTGTTTTCTAAGTCCACTGGTTAGTATTTATGTATGCCTGCCTCACTGTGTGCTCCTCTCAAGACGAGTCTCAGCCCAAGTGGCTGCTGAAATATGAATGCGCGATGTAAATGCTGTGCCATTCCACTTGTGGTGCCTCTGCAGTCGCCGCCTTATCGCAATGAGCTTTGACAAGGGAATTCAGGGAGAATGGGTTTGCATGAAAAGCCATTTCTGCTGCCACTAATTGTCTGTCACAGCAAGCTGATAGGCAGCAGGGCGCTGACAGCGCTGAACATGGAGGGACACAGTCAGATTCTGTGAACCCAAAGGAAAAAGTTAAATATTTAAATGTTCTGATTATGACCGTGTTCCATAATTACAAGGGGGAAAAAGGGGAAAAAAATCTTTTAAATGAGGAAAAGCGTGGAACTGCTACTGATGGATGAGACTTTATAACATTACGCACATTTAGCTATGCCTGCGTCTCATCAAATTAAAGACATTTTAACAGCTTAATTTAAAATGCATATGCTTAGTCCTTAAAAGCCTCATCAGGGGATCACAATCCAAATCCAAGCAGTGACTTGATTGAAAGCAGAGGTATAAAGTATAAATCATGTTTGAGTTCATTACCCTCATAATCAAATAAATTAAAGAAGCTTTGTCCTCTTTTAACCTTGAAAAGTTAACTCAACAGAAAGACCTGAAACAATGAATTTGAAAATCCTTTTTAAGAAGATTGGAAAGCAGCTTATTGCAAACAGAAGTGATGAGGCAAGTAATAGCAATGTAGTTAACTCAGACTAAAACTTCCTTAACAGTAAGCTATTAAATTAATATTTTCTACTGTACTTTCTTGCCGGTTTTAAATAACAAAATAATCAATTGACTATTTTAAAGAGCATTTTTGAGTTTTGACAAATTCTCATCTGAGACAACAAAAACACAAAATAAATAATTTAAGAAAAGATCATCCATCCATCCAATGAGCAATGGAGAACATGTAATTAAGGGGTCCCATCAATGTTAGTGGCCAAAGGGCTTCTTGTCAAATTATGTAAGAGAAATCAACCTGATTATCCTAAAGAAAAGATACATTTAAAACATATTCGTTTACATTTACTTTTTTCAACAAATGTCGGACAAAATATTTTCACAAAGCCTACCGTATTTTCCGCACTATAAGGCACGCCTAAAAACCTTCAATTTCATCAAAAGCCGACAGTGCGCCTTGTAATCCGGTGCATCTTATATTGCGGAAACTTTTTATTTCAGCTTGATAAATGTCAAATCAAAGGCTTGAGTTTTCTAAAATTCTCAGCATGATATATATACTACTACAATAAAATGGAAAAATATTTCAAAGCTTTATAGAAATAGTTACAAACAAATATCTCCATTTTTCCTCATAGACCCATTACCAATGGCAGTGGTAATATATTTTTTAAATTCGTGCCATTAGAGTGCCATTTAAAAACTGTTTATTTTCTTTTGTCTAAGAAATATTTCTATGCCTTGAATAGCTGAATTAAAGCACGTTTCTCAATTCTTCTATTATTTATGTTACGTGCAACCAAACAATGACTCAAAAGAGTAACTTGCCTATTGCACAAGACAATTACTACTATTAATACACATTTACATAAATGTGTCATCAGGTCTTTCGGTGATGTGACACAGGATGCTCCATATGGCTTAGAAATTAACACAAAACTCCCAAAGTCAAGATTATATTTACACTCGGTGGTGTGAGGTGGGAGCGGCGCAGCACCGCTCCACCTGCTGGGTTGGTGTGGGGGCCTGACTGAAGTGTGAGAGCGACAACAAAAGGACAATGCAGGATGGAAAACACCTGTCTGGATTGCTTATACAGACTGTTAGGAAGGAGGCTGATTCAACACTGCGGTCTGAAAATATCACTGAAGTGTCTAATGTTAGCAGTTTGGTGTGATCTCTATGGGAAATATGCTGCGCCTGGCAGAAGAGCAATGCAAATTTTGCCTCCTGGAGGTGTGAGAAGTTAGTTAAGAATGGCTTCTCTGTTTATCAGATCTCCCTCCCTTTGTCTTTACATTCTTTTTCAGTTCCTCAGTCAAAATTCCTTTTTATCTCTCGAGTTATCTGTTCCTCTCTGCAGCAGTGCAGCCGTGCTGAGACGAGAGCTGTGTGTTTCCTTTTCTTCTTCTTCTCTTTGAGGGTCTGACGAACAGGCGGCTGACCCAATCCAATTCAGATTCTGAAACCAAAGGAGATCCTAAAACTGGTAGCAAGCCAGGATGACCATCCCAGTTTTTTTCTGAACTGAAATAAATAAATAAATAAATAAATCAGACCATTGCTGTTGTTTTAGCTGCATTGCAGTCATTCCAAACCCATCCGTTTTACCACAGGGGAAAAGAAGCTAGAACAAAGAACAAAAGGGAGATTAGGATAGTGCAGAAGCTGTGAAAAAAAGGGAGGGAGAGGGAAACAGTTAATAAAGGGGTTTTTGTTATGCGCCATCCATCCCTTTATTCTTTTGAGATGTGTCTGCCATTATTACTGAAGGCCACTGACAGGACATGTCCACATGTTGCCATTCAGAGGCTAAGTTATTTATGTACAAAAAAAAATCCTCTGATGTTCAGTAATTTTTAACCCTCGTTCAGATGCCAGAGTTATTAAACTTCACAACATTCTGTGGTTTGTGCCAAAGACAGCTGGACCGTTTTATTAAAGACAACTTTTCGACTGCTTGTTAACAAAAATAGCCAATCAGCAAGTGGCATGACAGCTACTAAGTGCAGTTGGGCATGCAGACAATGTGAAAGTCAAACTGAGCATCTGCAGAGGTTTTTATGTGATTTTGAAATTGGCATGGTTGTTGGTGCCAGACTGGCTGATCTGATACAATGAGATTTTCATGCAAAACTACCTCTGGTTTACAGAAAATAGTTCAAAAGACAGATGATATTTAATGATAAAAAAAGTTGTACATGGAATACTATCATTAAGCTTAGAATAAATGTAAAATCAATTAGAGCAGCAGAAAATAACCTGGTAGCTTTCAGGAAACTAAGGAGTCAAAATTGAATAGCAACAACAACAAAAAAAAACAAACAGTAAGATTGGAAAAACATTTTCTGATCCAATTACTGTTGACTTGGTCAGAATTGGGCCTACGCGACATTAATCTATAGATACATACTGTCGCGTATCCACAGTTAAGGCTGTTGGTAGTGATGAGTGTGGCACAGGTTTCATCTTTTCCCCTGTAGTTAAGAACCAAACAACCCATGTTTTCTGAACTGAAACATGGTTGGACGTTCTTCCTCACTATCATCTGAGCTTCAGATAAACGTCAACCTATCTGAGTGTTGTTGCTGACCGTGTCCATCCTTTGGAGCTAGGGTGTTCCTGTATTAGAATGTTTAATTTCTGCAGGACACCACACCATGTTGCAAAGCTCAAACCTGGCTTCTTGAATATGAAAATTATTACTTCAATGTTCTCCAATGGCCTGCAGAGTGAGCAGATGTCGACTCAATAGAGAAACTTGATACAGCCAACAAATCTGCAGCAATTATGCAATGCAACCATTTTTGACCAAAGTGTCTGTAGACGGTTTTGGACACTTAAAATTAGAGAACTTATGAAGGCAAACACATACTAGCAAGGTGTGCCTAATGAAGTGGCCAGTGAGTATAGCAGGTATCCTAGTCTCCTGATACCTTTTGGGAGAAAATTAAACAAGACAGACCTATAAACGCCAGACTGTTGTCCTATAAACCCACAATTGGGCCACAGGTGGCAGGGGGAAAAGGACAGACAGCAACAGCTGAAGGAGGAGTGAGATAGTGAGGAATAATCAAAACAGAGGGCAGATGGGAGAGGAAAAAAACAAAAAACAGAGACGCATAGGCTATAGGAATATAGCTCCCCCCCCCCCTCCCCCTCTTTTTGTTTTTTTTACATCAGCTGTCTGGCAGGACAAACTCACCCACGCGGTGAGTTGTGGCACATGGGAGTGTCGCGTTCGGCCCACTTTCAGATCCTGTGAGAGTCTGGTTTTCCTGGCCCTAATCCTCTCACTGAGACAGACACGATTCCCCTCCACCTCCGCAGTGGACCCCCCCACAACCTCCACCTCTCCTTTCTACTTTTACGTGATAAGTTAAGGTCAATGGAGGACAGGCAAAAGATATAAAGATTGATTTCTCAAGCGGTTTGAAACCCCTTCGTTCTTTTTGACAATTACAGCTGAAAGTTGCCGCAGCCGGTGGACTCAGATCAAGGTAGGAGGCAAAACAGAAAGAGGCTGCAGAGAAGCGTAACAAGTGACATTTTAATGTTGAGATCAGGAATTGAAATGGACAACATTCAAAAACGCTAAGCTAAACTGTGAATCTGATTAAAATGTTTGTGCAGTGACACCAAATATTTAACCCAAGCACCTGATGTCCAGGGATTTCCACCAAGAAAGTCCCTTTTATCTGCTAATGGATCTTCATAATCCCTCAGACATGCGTGCACTGTATGCTGGCGAGTTTTAATGAATGATAAAGTGTGAAAATGTGTCTGCAAAAAAAAAACCAAAGCTCATTATACAACATCTTGTAAAAGTATTCTCATCCCTCAAACATTTCCCCTCTGTGTTACTTTACAACCTTCAAAAAAAAAAAAAATCGAGTGGGATTTTATAGGAGAAACCAATGAAAATGGTGCATAACTGCAACGTGAAAAGAAAATGTGAGATGTTTACAAAATATCTGAAAATACACATGCACTAATATATATGACATGCATTTGTTTTTCAGCCCATTCAAGAGCTTGTTTTTTTGGCACCATTTTGCATATCTACAGAACTTTTGCCCATTTCCCTTTGCAAGTACCTCAAAATCAGTCACACTACAGAGAGCATTTGTGAGACCATTGTTCCAAGAATTTGTACAGATTCTGTATTGGATTAGGTCTGGACATTGACCAGGGTGTTCTAAATAAAATCAACATGCTTCGATTTAAACCTTCCCACTGTGGCCGTCATCCTGCTGTGTGGTGACCATTGCCTCGGAGTCGAAGGTTTTGCTGCGTCCAACAGGTTTTCCTCCCAGACTCTCCCACATTAACCTCCCTCTGGCCTCCCATTAACTTTGCTTTCCTGTCTATTCACATGAAAAGCATCCCAACAGCTGCCAAATTGTGTCTCATCCAGTCTTGGTGTGCATGTCAAAAAAATACAACTTTGATATTTTCTGAGGAGAGCATTTTCTTGCTAATGCTAATCAAACATGCAACTTTATTTTTCACATTCTTTCAGAAAAAACTAAACCTGCTGAGTGCATGACTAATAGTTGTCGGTTCAGATGGCCATAGATTTAAAAATGTTCCATACTTCTTTCATTTGTGGATGAGAGAGTGAACCATATGACGCCTTCAGAGGAAACTCATGATTCTGTGATTAAATTAGACATTTTTGATCATTATTTGACTTTTTAAGATGTCAGTGGAAATTATTTATGGGCTTCAGAACTCAAATTTATGCCACTTTTACCACCTATTTTCATTCCATTTGGTCCTTCACATGAGAATCTAATAAAACGTATAACAATAAAGATTATAGCATAACCAAATGTGAAGCGACTACTTTTGCAGGTCTTTGTATGAGCTCAAAGGCAATTGCAGGGGTACTTTGCATGCCGAATTTATTATATCATCAAGTTGGTGAAGAGAAGTGAAAAGATAAAACTTAAAGTTTCAAGACACTTAGACAGAATATACAGTAAGATTCAAATGTGCCATGTTTAAATATTCAGCCCCAGATTTGAGTTATTATTTGGATAGTTGTGGAAAAAATTCAAATACCGTCAATCAGTTGCTCTGAGTGAGTAAAGTGGAGGAAGTGAGAAAGAGCAGGCTCCAGGGGGATTCGGAGGGAGGGAAGAAAAAAAAGATTGCAGAGAAAAGAGACTGCAGAGAACCAGCTGTGGCGATCAGCAGTGTGACCATAGCCATAAAATTAGATTAACTGAATTAGAGGGATTAGGCTGAATGCAGCTAGAGTTGGTGCCTGTAAGAGGGGGGTTGGGGGGGGGGGGCGATATATGAGAGCAAATGAGAGGGAGAAGAAAAAGGGAGAGTAGGAAAAGGAAACTTTCTTTGGGAGTGGAGCAGAAAAGTCATATTGCAGCAGAGAGAGGGGCAGAGGGAGGAGACAGCTCAGCAGATTTAGCTATCTGGGGTCACTTTTAGGGACTGGCACTAAAGCGAGCAGTTGACGCTATCTCAGTTTAGTGAACACTCCCACTTGGGTTCCTGAGCTCCATGTAACTCAGCTTAAGCTGCAGCGCCCCTCAGTGGTGGACTTCAGGAACTTTTCAACATCGCTGGTCAAGAAAAAAGAAAAACCTAAAACAAAACATAAGTACGACCAAACGGATGGCATTTCCTGGAAATCCTTGAAACCATATACGTGACATTAAATATGCAACAACACTAAAAGCCATTGTAATCTCCTTAATCTAAGGGAATTTGTGAAGAATTAGACGTGTGTGGCTGAGACTCTCTCTACAGAAGGGAGAGCAAGAGATATAAGCAGAGGGGATGGTGCCTTAATCAATCCGATTAATTCATTCTAATTGCTGCCCTCTGGTGTTGGTGCCACGCTTGTTGTTACTTTGCTGATGCACACGTTTTTTTCTCTCTTTCTCAAGGCGCCATTTTTCCGGAAGATAAATCTCTCAAGTCCAAAGAGAATCAGATACACACTCATGCTGCTTGCTGATCCAAACTGCAGTAACCTCCGCCTGAGACAATGCACAGTGAAAATAACTGATCGTGTCTTACTGACCCCCACAAACTCCCACCCCCCATGGTCCTCTATTGGAATATGGAAGCATATTAAGCAGGCTGCAGTGATGGATCACAGACAAACAGGAAGTGACAGATTTTGTTATGAACTCTCCCTCCTGCATATTCTAGTGTAATTTAGAGGCTTTGCACAGCATGCACTGCAAACCTGAAGGGCGTTGTCTGCATACTGATATCCTGCTCACAGGATCTGAGGAAACAAGGGTATTAAAGGCTGTTCTAAAGAAATGTCTTCAAAAGACAAATGCACTCAAGGAGAAGCTGAGTCGAAGTGATGCAAAACCTCACTGATTTTGAAGCAGCATCAAAGGGAAACCTTATGTTTGTCATCCATTACCTCAGGTTGCAGTTAGAGCTAATGTGAGCATATGATAAAGTCATCAATCCAGACTATTCTATGAAACCATCAATGAACAATTTTGTTTGTTTCTTAATGCAAAAGCCATTTGTACAAAACGTTTTATTATTTTAAGCAAATTTCTGGACGTCTACTTAACTGTATTTTTGTGCTTAGCTAAATGATCCCCAACGGTGTCTGAGAAACCAACATCTGGAGCAAGTTCCCTTGTGTGCATGTGTATTCATGTTGTTTATATGGCAAAGCTTCAACAGGACTAACTCACACTACCGTCCATCAGTCAGTGAGTGTTTCCAGAGGAGTTAAAGATTGTATGTCAAAGCTGGTTTGAAGCCAGTTTGTTCCACAAGTCAAGTCAATACCCACAAGGTTGGACTGTAGATTTAATGATATAGACATATTGGAACGATGTCGTATTTGTAAATGCAGGTGAGTCTGAATATATGAAGATATCATTAGAAAGTTTACTTGCATTGGTTCAGATCTGAGCTATGCCCCTCTGTATGTCCCTACATGATCAGTTTTCAATTTTTGAATTATAGACATCAATCCATTTTTCAATGATTTATTGAGCTGTGCGTGCACAATATTGTTTACCGAGGAAATTGTAGTTTATCACATATATCTATGCATTTTTAGCTGTTAGTATCCCTCATGGTTTGGTCCATGTATAGAAACAATATGTCAGCCTCTGTAAAGTGAATTTAAATAGCATTAAAACTCAATAGAGAATTGGGTCACCGCTCCTCTTTTGCACGAAAGACCATTTGTCTTATTATGCTAATTTCCAGCAGGTGCTGAGATGTTTTTCAAAATCAAAATTTTCCTTTTTGTTTTATTCATGAAGGTCAGAGGGTATGCAAATTAAAGGCGGCAGACAGAATATGATAAAGACAAATAATTTGACCAAAAGTAAGAGGACCAACATTTGAAAGAATACAGACTGACGCAGCAGATAGTGTGAGGTAACTCTCATCAGCATAATAAATGATGATTCCAGCACACCTGACATTGCACACCACAGGAACTCAAAGGCAGAGGGGAGAATTGGAAGAATGAGCTGCTCAATTTAGAGCAAGCAGCTGTTGTGCACTTCGCCTCACTACACATCTGCCAAGTCACTGTGGGGGAGAACTGAGGTGACTCAAACTGCACCGGTCTCCGTTTCTACCTTAGATCAAAAATAAATTCTGCCTTTTTTTCTCCTTCCCTCAGTGGGATTCATTTAGAGATACCAGAACGTACAAAATCAAGAAACCGATTTAAAACATATCTAAAGTGAGGTTCAGTAACACAGATCAAAAGTACTGACTATGTCTATACGGTGCAACACACTGTCGTTCGAACTGTGTGATTATTCAGATTAGCTCACCAAAGGTAAATAGAGTTTTTAAGCCAGCACCATTTTCTCAACTCAACTGTTTGGTTTCTTTTTCTTTTTTTGTATAGATTTCTCAATTATTTTGGGCTTGAGCGTAGAATAAAACCAAAACGGTAAGGTAGTAAAAACGATACGCCTTTTAAACATTAAATGTCATCTCGTAAAATAGATGACTGACGGAAATCCACAGGATTTGGATTAAAGTCGCAGACTGCTTAAATCACACAGGTTAAATATAACATTTAGAGCACATTCTCGTTTTCTTAACTTAATAAGACTAAAGGGTTTTCCTTTGGTCGGGACGGTGTGAGATCTTGGGTTCGTGGACATTTCTCTCGATCCAAGTTTCTAGAGTAAGTGTGGCAATATTCTATTTTAGTAAACAAAGATTCAGTTTGAGGTAAAAAAAAAATCAAGTCTTGACAGATAGCTATTTCAAGAAACATCACAGCAGAGATTTGTATGTGATAATGAAAACTAGAAGTGTCGAGTTCATTCGCACTCCTAACCTTTGGGTGTAACCTGTAATTACTTCCGCTGAGCCTTTGGGGATGTTGGCAGATTAAAAACGAGCTGGCCTGAGGGTGGCTGGCTGGCTTCTCGGTAAGGCGGCCGGTAAACCTCTGCTGAGGCTCACACTTCCTGTCTGACAGGAATGCCAATGCATCCCTGAAGGTGACATCTGCTTGTGCAAGCTATCCAGTATTTCTGCGAAGACCCTTCAACAAATAAGTTAGGCTCTGTGTGCCACTGATGGAAGTATTCTCTTTGCATGTAAATGTGAATAAAACATTTTTATGCCCCTGTGAACCTTTTCAAATTTAGTTTGCTTACACCCACAAATACCAACGTGAATCCCTTTATTCGGATCTACCCAAAGTTGGACAGGTACAATAGGCAAAATCTTATTAGCTCATCCACTTTCAATCAGAAAAGTGAAACTATATAAACCCACTTTATACAGATTCATAAACAAATGACATCATACATTTCAAGTGTGTGTTATGACGGCCCTTCGTACCTGCCTCCATTGATTGGAGTAAACACTGAATGACTTTCTTTTCAAAAACTATGATTGGGAAAGTTTTTCTAATCACAGACACATTGATCAAATCTTTATAATTCTTTAAAAAGTTGATATTTCAAAGTTTATTTTCCATCAAATACATTCCCAGGAGTTATATCCTAAAGCAAACTTACAACTACATTAATAATAGGTCAGAATAATGTGGACAAAGTTTTTGTCTACACTATTCTTGTTTTTACTCGACCACTAACTTTAGTAATTACCAGTGCGTATGCGTCTCAGTTCTCTAGTTGTTCAGTTGATCCAACATGTCAATAAACATTGACAACATTTATTTTAACGATTTAGTTCATTTTGCTAGACTAAATTACATTAAAACACAAATCAATGCTAAACAGAAACAGGACAAAATTGTTGTTTTCCTAAAGACTAGTGCGCTCCCTAGTGGTAACAGAAGATAATGCAATAAAAAAATATATAAAAATAAAGCAAAGAATTTAAAAGATATTTATTTACAGAATATTTTATTTTAGACTACTGGTAGTCTTTGCAGTAGTACTCAAATGAGCAAGTTTAAAAATGTTAACATGACTTGCTATGAGTTTAGGTAAAATAAACATGGGGCCTTCCTTTTTTTATGTTCCAGAGACGCAAACAACAGAAAGATGAACAACTGCAGAGTTTTCAGCAGCAGGGAAGGATGACTCAAACTGGTTTGCAGAGTGAGTAATGGCAGCAGAGTCCTGTGCCAGGACTTTAATGAGGCGCTTGCTTTGCTGCCATCTCCAGCACTAAAATTTATAGATCGTGTATTTCAGCTGCAACTGTTCTAACTACCCCCGCTTGTCGCATTGATTTGTATCATTAATAAGAACACTAAAATAGGAGGAGGATTAAAGTTTGATTTAAACCGTTTCCCTCCATTAGATGGAAAAACGGAATGTTTCAGATGACTTAATATTAGTCAATGGTGTAACACTTGCGTGTAAAATAACAGATTTTTTTTTATCAGTCTGACTAAACGGTAAAGAGAGCCACCCTTTGAAACTGAGGCACCTGGAGCAGTTTGCTCAAAAGGAGTGAGCAAACACGCAGCACATCTGGCGACAAGGACGGATGTCGCTTGATATCCTCAATACATTATAGCAAGAAAATAGTTCAAGTGTCCAGTGGCCAAAAATAGAATTGATCAATTCAGGATGAGGATAAATATAGCCGGGCTTGATCGAGCCTCATCAGAGCAACAGAGGAGCTGCTATAAGTTAAGACAGGTTTAACTAATCCTGCTGAAGAAATCTGGCTGTTTTCATAAGTCAGTGAGGTTGATCACAGAATAAGTGATGAAAAACTGACCTTATGTGTAACAGCAATTAGACTGAATGAGAATTTTAAATTAATAAAAACTGAAAAAAATGTTGCAATTAAAATATTGATAAAAAAAAAAGCTTAAATAAACAATAATTAACTTAAAACAGCTGCATCAAAAACTATTTATGAATTTATTCAAATAACACTGTCATATAGCAGTGGATGTATCGCTACAATAAAAGGGTAAAATATTGCCCCCATTACGGAGGGGTAGTCAGCTGCGTCCGAATAAATTTCTTCCCATTTAAAACCTTACATGGCTAAGGACTTCACACTTTTCACTTAGTATGTGTTTCAAATGCTCTAATTCCTACAATCTGCTTAGAAATAAGTATTAAATATAATGAGATTTTTTTTTCCAGCTCTAGTGGTCTTCGATAGTGAAGGTGGGGTGCGAGGGAGGGGGAAAGTTCAACAGGGTGGGACTTGACCACGTGAAGGCCTCTGTCCACGGGTTGCTCATTTACCATAAGGAGACACCTTAAGTTCCCTGTCATGAACATCTTCCAGATCAGCTTATTCAGTTGTAGGGTAATCTAGAAACAAGAAAACAACTATAACATGAAAACCACATATGATTTTGCATAAAGATTTTATCAATATCAACAATGATATCTTAATAGCTGCAGAGAAAAATTGTATGTCTGTTTAAATCCGCACATTAGAAGACTTAAGAACCTCAGCCGGTTAGTAGCAAGGAAATACACAAAAAAAGTTTATTTCCTTGCTACTGACCAAACTATGTCCAGAGTACATCACCATGGTAGCCCATAAAAATAAAACTTGATGGAGTTGAAGGAGATGCATCGTTCTTTGTAGGGTTTTCACAGGTCGTCTTTCTGTACCATTTGTATTTTTAAAATCCACCACTTGAGGGCAGCATTCACTCCTCAAAAGTTAAGGGGGCAGAATTAGTGGTCATCGCAGACATTTACAGCATAGAAAGAATATAATTAATCTTCAAAGTACATAAGGATAAAGTTAGCATGTTGTAATACTTCAAATCATAAGCTTTAAACAAAACACACTGTAGAAGAAACACCAATAAACAATAATTTTACTGTAATTGTGATCTTTATTTCACATGTTACAACCGCATAGAGTTGAAGTGGAAATCACAGAAAAGAAGAACAAGTGTTAAAGCTAAAAGTGAAACTGAGCCCATCAAACAAAGAAAGCAAGATAATAAACCCTGGAACAATTAAAGCTGTTGGCACATTGTTTGAAAAAGATAGCAATTTTGTGAATTGACTATCAAAAGTACCAGGTGTGCGTTACATTAGTTGGAAGCGTAAAACACAAACCTCAAGCTAGCTAGAAAAAAAGGACTAATGATAGAAATCAATCATTTTCTTGTTATTAAAAATCTAAAACATCCAAGTGAGGCAACTAGAACTCATTATGAACTCAGCAGTGCACTGCAAGATTATTACATCAGTGCTTTGTAAGAGATTTTGACTTAGAAAAAAAAGCAAAATATAAAGACAATCGTGTACATCCAAACTGTGACCTCAAAATTACAGTCAGTGTGGGAAAGTACAATAAAAAAAGCAACAAAAAGTATCATATATTGCTACTGAAGGAATTTATCTATGATCAGCTGTCACCTCTTAATTCCCAATTTAAATAAAGAAAAGCAAAGAAACTCAGTACTCGATGTTGAAAAGTGAACTACAGCAAGGATTAATTGTAATACCCCCCCATAAAGGGACAAATTAGATCTACAGATGTCAAGATATCAGTATAAGAGGTTGTTTTTCTTTCAGACCGCAGCCTGGTGTAATGTCTGCCTCTTTGTAACATAAATTAATACAATGTGTGTAATCAATATCCTTAGAAACAATGTTAATACTTCTAAAAAATGTTGCAGGCTTTTTTTTTTGTTTCTCCCAAAAATATATATATCCATAAGGTGACAAAGTGTGTTTATCATCTTTCTTCACTCCACCCCAGTTGGCATTGTGTGAAAGGAAACACACTGTCTGTACTTCCTGAAGTCAAGGACAAAAGACTCAAGAGTCAAACTGAGAATGAAAATGCAGATTGAAAAAGAGACAGACTGAAACAGTACTGTCCCAAATTTGGTTCAAAATTTTGCAAGGAAGACTCAACCTTTAGAAACATAAGTGCAAAATATTTATATTTGATTAAATAGAGACACTCTTTTTCAAAAGGAAAACACAGACTACTGATTCATAAAATCAGCCTTTAAGTCCCAGCAGTGTGCATAAATAACTCCTAACAATCAGAAACAATGTATTACTTGCCTGGGAGAAATTGATGATAGTTTTCTAGTTTAACTTTAGCCCACACATTATTATTGGGCTAAATTATTATCTCAAAAACACAATGTGTACTCGAGGCCTGTTACTATTAACTGTAGTTGTTAAAGTTACATTTTTGGCAAACGGAAGCGTTAAACGTTCTGCTCAAAGTTGTCCCTTCCTCTCCCGTCTTCAGGGTCTTTCAAAAGAACTCGCACCCCTTAAACTTTTCCACACCATCACAGAGTCACATCACAAACTCAAGATATAATTTATTGTAACTGGGACCAACACAGAGTAGTATATAACTATAAAGTGGATGGTGAAGGACACAAGTTGAATGAGATGAGCAATCTTAAAGTGGTGTGCGTCTGTATTCAACCCACTTTCCCAACGACAGTGCAATCAATTGCTGTCAGAAAGCACCTATTTGGTTAACATGTTAGTTATTCTCCGTTGCTTTGCTGAGGCATCATAGAAATGAACGTTACTGAACAAACAGCATTATGAAGACAAACGATAACAATAGACAGAAGAGGTACAAAATCTAAGGTTAGATTCCTTAAACACTTTCCCGAACTTTGAACGTCTCATAAAGGTCTGTTCAAGTGGAATCTGCTGACAATAGACAAAACAGGTATAAAATAACAAGGTTAGTTTTATAGACACTATTCTGAATTTTGAACTTCTCATAAAAAGACTGTTCAAGTGGAATCCACTGACAAGACAACTATTAGTCAGCCAGTCCATGAATCTGGCCTTTAAGGATGAGTGACAAGAAGAAAGTCATAAGAGGATCAAACATGTAGACACTGATTAGATGTAAAGTACTGCGTGTAGTAGAGAACTGATAGTGCAAATCAATACACCATCACTAAATGTGGTGGTAGTGTCATGATGTGGCAGATGCTGCAGATAAAGATGGAGCACAATATAGGAAAAACATGGAGGGAAAAAGGTGATAAAGGCTGCAAGAGATTTGAGACAGACATGGAGAACAGCACATCCAAATATACATGCATAACAACAGTGAAATGGATTCATGTTAGAATGGTTTGGTGAAAGTAAAGGCTTACATCCAAAACAGACCAGATTGGACCACAAAATGATGAACTACTTTGTGTTGGTTTATCATATGACTCTTATAAATTAGACAAAGGTTTGTGATTTTGATGTGACAGAACATGAAGCAAACTGCTACAGGGGTACAAGTACTTTTGCAAGTCACTGTATGTGCTGCAACTCCGTTATTAGGAATGAACACAGTGAGATAACCCAAAAGAGTAAAATGTTTACATTGTTAAAAAAGATTAATTATATTTAAAAAATGTAAAAACAATTAATGCCGGAATCCCTCTCCCGTGCAACGACTGGTCTGTGCTCACACCTCCAGTGCAGGTGGTTTTGGCAGTGGTCCTAACATTTGTGCTTCATGGCAAGCTGCAGAAAAATTGGGGGAGGGAATTAAAGAATATTGGTGAAGAAATTCAAGAAAAGGATGCTGGTGTATTAAATCCTACCATTAAAGTTACAGACTCCTCAATAAAGCGGAGTCTGTAACGAATCACAGCAAGACAAATCATGCTGAATCATTTAAGTTATTTCATAAAAATGAAAGTTGCCAGGTAAACTACTCAGGCTTGTTATTTTCAAATTACGCCTTCTGGAAGTTCATCTATCTTATTAATAGCAGTTGTAATTGGCTTTATGGGAGTCTCATTAGGGAGGTGATTAGGGTCACCAATCAAATGCTAAGCCACGGGGAGATGTGGAAAAACAAAACGCAATACACATGCGCACACACATGCGCGCACACACACGCACACACACACACACAGATTCACACACACAACAACAGACAACAGAAGGAGCATGAAGCTTTGTGATGTGATGAGAACTGAATTCTGCTGATCGATCCAGTGGGGGCAGCAGAGCATCACAGACAAATTAGCACTTTTGATTAAAACTGAGCTGTGTAGTTAAAACCATCTGCAGCCACAAAGTGAGCTGCAGAAATGAGACTGCAGAAAGAGACAATGAGGGAAAGAAAAACATCAAGGTGACCTGCTCAGTACTGCAGATGTTTTCTTTTTCCTGCAATTTTTTAGAAAGCTAAGATTCACAGCATGAACAGGTAACCCTAAAACAACAAAGAAGACTAAAATGCATGTATGTGCCAATATTATTAAAAATATTAGAACAATGATGTTTGCTTACTAATATAAAATATAACAACATATATTTCATTATTTGTGGAATTTAGTATTCATTATGCCACAGTACATTTATTTTCTTCACAGCAATGCCTTCTGTGATATATTTTCAGACCAGCAAAGCCAAGAAGGCAAATTTGAATGAAAGATCTAGACAGGTTTCCTTGCTTGAATTTGCATTAATCTCTCATCCATCAATCAAATGAATATACTTTACAATATTAGCTTAAGTAAACTAAATCTGCTTTGCCTGCAAGCAGTAACTTTGCCAGCACATCTGAATGTGTTGAAAATTAGGAAAACTCGAAGGGTTTCACACTGTATCCAGTAAAAACAGCATGTGTTTTAGTAAAAAAAAAAAGTGCAAGCCATATAAGCTTTGAGGCAAATTGGATCAAGGGGGATGAGAAATGGCAGCAAATGAGTCATTCACTGTGGGGTTTATGTAGTAATTTTCTCTGGAAAAGAAACAAAGCCATAGCATTTCTCTCTGCTTGTCAAACTTTCTGCATCTCATCACTGCAGGGAATCTCATCTGTGAGCATCAAGAGGGGTCAAGCAAGCTTTTGTAATTTACACTCAATCATTGTACCATGCCTTTTACGATGCATAATTTAAAACTATCCATAACGAGTCAGTTTATTCTGAAAGTTAACAGCAACCTGTTTTTTGTGAGCTCTTTTCAGAGAACACCTGATTTTACATTTAATCTGCAAACCTTAGGTGTGCGATTTACCCAGTACTATAATATAGACATCGATTTATTTTTTTATTTTTTTTTTAGCAGTTCATCTTTTTTCCCCAGTTAAGCAGCAAGTTGGTAATGAAAAGAATAAAAGAAATGAAAAAGCAAGAAAATAGTAAAAAGAATCAATATTGTATTTGTTGTGCAAAAATCATTACGGCTAATAGTGGCATCACAGTAAAGCATAACTTCCAAGAATCCTTCAATATAGGAGAGATATTTTTATTTTAAAGACGACAAACTGCTATTTTCACATCAAAGAAGGGAACGACTGGCTGGAATTTTCTCAAGCATTAATAACCGTCTAGTTTGACTCACCTTGTGTGCTGTGACAGCAAACTGTTCAGCACTGTTCATCATGTCTGCAGTCCTCTCCTCTGCCCGACCTAATCGCTCACCGCGCTCATTCAGAGCCTGGCTGGCCTTCTGTACAGCACTGGTCACACTGTCTGCAGCTGAGTGGAGTATACTGTTACCTGCAGAAAAGGGCAGCAGCAAAGCCATGAAACAGGGACACCAACAAGAGGCAGGAAGTGAGGCAAAACAAAAAGTGGTGAAAAGAGAAAAGAAGGGGGAGAAGAAACTTTGGTTACTTCGGTAAAAAGACAAAACCTGTGACATTACATGTGGTGCAATCAGTGCCCCTGACCAATAGTGTTAATGATGCCAGACAAAGTAATCAAAAAACAAAATGGTCTCCAGCCGGTGCAAAGTGGGCGGGTGGTTAATGAGTTTTTCTTCAGAGCTGATTTTATTCATAGTAATATCAGAAAAAGTCAGGAGTCCTGTCATGTGCAAAAATACTCTGAAGACTCTGCAGTTGCCGGGTGTGTCGGATGTGGGCTGAATACGCTGTGTGGCATGGAAACAGCCATCTCACCTTGAATATGAACAAGACAAACAAGACTACTGCAGATTTCAGGGGAAACGGGACAATCTAACACAGTTTCCTTCAATGGAAGCAAAACAGGAGGCGGCGGAGAAGTAAAACTATTTTCATGTTCACACAAAAGTGAAGTTGCATAAAATAAGAGACAGAGCAGACTGCTGCAAATGCTGATACTTCCTTCAGCATTTCTTGCTTTTTTGAGAGAGTCTAATTTTCTTCTGCCATCACCTCTTATATTAATAATAGGCATTCTAGAACACCATCTTTATAATACAGTAATGCAACACGTTTACCGTCAGGGGCTCCCACTACAGAGGATTATTCTGTTCCACAGCTATAATCGTCATCAGTGGCTCTATGAATTAACTTAGACCAAGTTATGACATTTAATTTACCACTGGGAATCTTTTACTGAAATCAGTGGAAGCTTGTTTCAGTCAATTGTTTCTGGGATCTTCTGCTTTCGGTCCAGATCCATATCTTGTTATTATGGGTGACAATAAACACCAGAGCTTCACTTTTGGGTCAGCTCTTTCATAACAATGGAAATCCAAAGAAGTACCCATGTTACTGCTGGGGAGGCTCCAGTTCTCCTATTTATCTCCTGCATCATCCTGCCATCACTCATGAACAGGATATGAACTCCTCCACAGACTGGCCAAAAACCCAGAGTGGACAGTCTACCTTAACCATGAGGTGACTGACTCATCCCAGTCACAGCTTTGGATGTAAAGTTTTCCAATGTACACTGCAGGCCATGGCTTAATCATGCCAACGGTGCCACATAAAAAAGATTAGGTTTTCCATGGCTTTTTTTTTAGAAATAGGATCAATGACAAGGGGGCAGCAAGTCTAGCTTGTACTGTGAACAAGCTTAGTAATAACTCAATAATACCAAAACACCTGCCACAAAATGCATCAGCAGACCCGATCCATAAACTGGACAACAGAACCAATACAATCGTCTGCTTCTTTCGACAATTTCTAAGAGTGTAAAAGAAGGGTTTGCCACTTCCTTTATTCCATTTTGAACTTCTTGAGCAAAACATTTATTACTCTATTTTCTAATTTACAGCATGATAAAGGACAGCTGGCCTCCTGGGTTGCCCTGGAAACCCACAGGTGGATATAAAGACTATAAAGACAGAACGAAGATAACTTCAGATAACTTCGGCAGCCCTGCGGATGTTTCCTTTGATGAGGCATTAGTCTCCTACTCGATGGGAGTTCAGTTAGATCTGTACCTAAGGACACCTTGTCAGTTCAGAAAAAAACAAAACAAAAAAACATCTGAAACGTTTTTAGGTTGTGACCTACACATACATTTGGTGGCTCACAAGAGGATATGCATATAATGCAGAGGGGAAACTCAGTGCATTTGGAAACTGACAACCTGGATTCTATTATTTCCCACATGAAACTCCAATATAGTAAGTGTATGTCCCTCGACAGGTATGGTGAGTGACAGATAATTGGGTCAGCTCCACTGCACTGGATTATATGACAGCCCAAAAGCAGAAGACGAGGCCACCTGGTAGCCCTTCAGAATTAGTCACTTTGTTAGAACAAGATCTGCAGACGCGGATGGAGGCACATATTTACATTAGCGCTCATAGAAAATGAACACACAGACACAAGATAATATCCATTGCTCAGTTTTGTAAAAGCAAACTTTCTGTTGTAGGTTTTGAGTTATTCATAAAAAGTTGCAGACCTTTTACGCCTTTACCACAGATTTTTCTTAATTCCTTTCCTCCTCGTCATCCAGGGGAGCCCAGGGAGTCGTGCTCCCTTCACCCGCTGTAAAACCCCCGCACTCATCTCCTCGCACTAAAAAGAACATCTCCATTTATTTGTCTGCCTACCATTTTCTTTCCTCTGGAGCTTTTCCTGCTCTATTCACAGAAATCAGTGGCAGGCTGTTGCACCGGCTACCCCCAAGTGTACTGTAGAATGTAATTAGAGAAATGCTGGGTGGGGAGGCTGTGCAACGGTTTCAGAGGAGGGAAGGGAGTTGGAACATCGCAACTCAAAATAGATGTGAAGGAGCAGAGTGTGTTATGTGGCGCAGTTCCTGTGATTCAAACCGAATGCCGACATCTCATCTAACAGTGGAATAGGACTAGCAATCAATACATTCACATAAAGCAGTAACAGCTGTAGGACTCCAGAGGCTATAACTCAAAACCGTTTTCTTTTAGGCAAACGATTCCACCCCCCCACCCCCATCTGGTCAAGTATGTTGAACAAAAAATAATAAGAGAAAAGTTGTTGTAAAGATTTTGCAAACCAATGTTTCTCTATCTATGACCCAACTCTCTAAACAATGAATAGTCCATTTTGTATCATAATCTAACATTCTTTGGGCAGCAAAAACTCAACAAATACAGAAGTTGTTTTCAGGGGGGAAAAAACTCTTCCAGAATCCAGAAGCTTTCAACAAAGAGAAACAAAACCAGGAAGTTGGACAGTGGATTCCAAGACAAGAGTCCGAGCTCCTGTGATACTCAGAAAATGATCTGATGGTTATCAATGGAAACCTCATACTGACAGCTGAGCCACATTTCCTGAGGCATTTGAGATTATATTGTAAACTCTAAAAACAAACATTGCTACATAAAAAAAAAAATGGAAGAATACACACGGCAGTGTTTTTCATCCTGTAAGTGAATCAGAACATATGAGTAGTGAGATTTTGTACACTCCAAGTAAGATTTTAATTATCTCATAGTAGATATTGAACAGATTATTTAATCTATAGGACTGAAAATTGGTGCGCTGTCTTGTTTTCATCACAATAACCCAATCTTTAATTTGGGGTAAAAAAAAAAAAAAGAAAAAAGATCACCACCATATAATGGTGAACAATGGTGACCTAAAGCCTGAACAAAGAAGATCCTATTTCCTGCTTTGTATGGAATTTTCAAGCTTAGCAAAAAAAAAATTAAATATAAATATGAAAATATCCAACTTAAAATGCAGTCAAATTTATCTCTATCTTGAATAATTATGTAGAGGAGTAAAACATAGATCATTTAACTAGGAAAACTGATGCTTTAGTCATCTAAATTGTGTAGAGAATAAAGAGGGAGAGAGAAAAACAGACATGACAGGAGCCTGTAGGTATACGCTGCTGCAGTAACCTCCTGCAGTTTAATTAATGCAAATTCTGACAGTACCAACAGCAGCATAATGAAAGTATAGGAAAGGTTCAAACATGGAGGGAATCTCTCCGAGCTACACCCTGTTCCACTCCAACTAAATCTGATTCCAATTGTTTTTGTCCATGGTCCTCCTGAAGTTTTTTTTCCCCCCATCAAAGTAAATACACTGCCTTTTAGGAGTCATGTTTAATTCTTGTTTTTAATCAAGCACAAAATATTCCTCTAATCTCAGAATCTGTGTATTTTCTACGGCATTTTCTGCAACACTTCATCCAGACTTTGCATACGTATATAT
>CAEGAF010058665.1:0-17889 GCA_903067075.1 Micropoecilia bifurca
AGTCTGAGGAAGGATTTGTCATTTCTGGTGGATCTTTCTGAAGGTCAGAAGGAACAGTGCCGGTTCAGGAACACCTGGGACTTTTAACAAGACCCAACAGGCTCATGATGACGGGCTTAGAGAAACATTCTCCACCCTCATCACGCTCCAGTGGTGTCTGCTCAGATCACACAGGATCAGATGGTCACTGGGGAAGTAAAGTCACTCTGCCATGAGGTATAAAGTAATGGTATGTACATTGGAAAAGGGTATTCCACCTTCTTGAAGTACAAGTCTTAGAAACAAATGAATCTGCTGCCATCTAGTGGGGAATTTTGTTTTTGTTTTTAATTTTTAACTAGACTTTGGAGCTCTCTGGTCCTGACTGAGACAAAACATCTTTTGGAGACACCCCATCTGTTCCTGCTTAACCTTGATGTGTGAAACACAAGGTCTGATCAGTATTTAAAAAGAAAATAGCTCCAGGTGGTGGATAGATAGATGGGACATGGGGAACACAAAGGAAACTGTTTTTCTTCCTCACTTTTCCAAAACAAGCCTGTCCATCCAACCGAGGAGCAACAACACGGTCAGGGTGTGAAGGACCGACAGGTAAATGACCTGCAAGACCTTTCTGAAAGAGCCAATCTGTTCAAAGCTCTGCTACAAAACTTAACATCAGTTTTATTATTCAGTCTGTCCCTGTTTCTCTCCAGGGACGGGTCAGAGGAATGACGAGTGTTCAAAGCAAACAGCCAAAAGACAATTAGAGCCTCATCAGGGTAGCTAAGGGAGTAAAAAAAAAAAAAAACTGTGTTTGCCTTTAGTCCCTGCCACTAGGTGGAACAGATCCACATTCATGCTCTGTCCATCTACGGCTGGACAAGAAGAGGAACTACAGAACAGAAGAGGTCAATGTTTCTATTTAAACCTGAAGTAGCTGACAGGAAGGTCAGCTAAGAGTGATGGATTTTATTTGCCCACCGTTAACAGCAGAGATGATCATTTTCACATGACTGGAAACCCATCCAGACCCAGAACCGTCTCACCTGCTCCAGTTACAGCTCAAGCAGATGTGCTGCCGAGCTGTCTGCCAGCTTCAGCGTCTGCTGATCAGATTCAGCCTCATTATTTTAAACCAAGTGCTCCAAACCCATATCACAGAAAATACAGTTGGCTAGTTGTCACTTTCAACATTTCCAGAATTTTAAGACACATAGTTGATCTGCGTTTCCTGCTAACTAGAGAGAATCCTTTTTTTAAAAAAAAAACTGTACACCAGATAGTGACTTGGCCTGTCATAATATTAAAATTTGCTGGACAACAAATTGTCCCAGAAGTTATTGCCATAAACAATAAAATTGTTGTTTTGAGACCATTTTCAAGTAATATAATGACTATAAACTATAAACATGCAAGATCACCCTCTCAATGATCAGTAAACTCTAATTTGTAACAAACACCAACACTAGAACTCAGTCATTTTAAATATCTAAAACAAGATAACTGAAACAACAGAAAAAGAGGCCATTTGAGACCAAAGTGCCAGACGTTTGTCATCCAGACTTTGGTAGAAAGAGAAAAACGTTCATGCAAATAGCTCATTTCAGTTTATCATAGTTATTGAGTCATTGCGACAGACCTAATAGTTACTTCACAAATAATAAAAAAATATTCTCTACGATCATAATTTAAGCAGAGTTGCCATTTGTCCAGAAAGATGTTGGACTTCTTCTCCTTTCTTTGCTCAGCAGGAAGTTGGCCAACAGCTGTTTAAAGTTTTCTATGCATAAATGGAGGCCATTCTTAAAAAAAATAAAATAAAAAATCTTATAACAATGCAACTTACTGTATGTATGCAAGAAAAATAAGTCTTATTTTTACTAAATAAACCACAGGAACCAAATAAAGCCATACTGAAAGTAATTTTCAATTCTGAATGTGCTGCACATTAGAAGATAGAGGGCCAAAAAAGATTTTTGTAACGTCCAACATTACAATTTACGACTGACACATTCAACTCTTGGCATCCTTTCATTGTCTTTCAGTTCCTGGCGCATGACTAAATCAACAAGGAGCACTCAAGTCCTGGAGCACTTCAAATGAAAACCTGAAGCTAAAATGTTAGCTAAAAAAAAAAAACTTTAGGAACGTTAGATGACAACTTTCAAACTTGTATTGAATTGTTGCAATGAATGATTTTTGCACATAAAGCGCTTAACCTGCAATAAAAATAAGTAGTTACTATATTGCCTATCCTGTCACAGAATCAATACATTTTGCTATAGTGATATCAAAAGCAATGCTAAAGATGTGACTGAGTTCAGCTGTAATAACCATTACTCTAACCAACAACGTATGTCAGGAGATTTAAAAATCTGTTTCTTCCAGGATTAGTAATCATACTTTCAAAGAAAAGTCTGCAGTGATGCAAAGAACATCGTTGCCAAGACCATCACAACTACAAGTACAGTTTTCTGTATGACCAAGTGTTTGTGGTTCCCAAAACTGGCCAGCAGGTGTCAGAGGGGTGTTCTACTGGTCCAGGACCTGATCAGCAGGTGGGCTGTGAGCACATCAAAAGAAAAAACATGAGGCAACTTTTGTCCAAGAAAAACAAAGAACAAACTGAAATTCTGCAAGAAGAAAGAGAATAGGTGGCACAAGCTGCTGCAAAGTTCATTTCTCTGACAAATATTTCTTCTGATTGTCTGAGACATCTGGAAAATATTTTGTCCATAAAAAGTTAGCAGTGTGTATATGATGTGTCATGTCAGAAGTGATGCAGCCCTGATTGTTTTCTGCAGCTCCTCCTCCTCCCACTGTACCTTCTGCAAGAGTTGCAGGTTGTCTTCTCTCTTCTACTTTTTAGCATTTTGCAACAAAAAAAACAGTGAATGCTTTCAGTGTTTCAGAAGATTTAGTAAAACATGTTAAAACATATGGGAGGAAAAATAGACAAAATATAGAAACTAGGTTTTAAGTCTAAGTGCAAACAAGTCTGGGGGAAAAAACAGCTAAAATACAGTTGAAATAATGTCTGCTACCAAATTATTAAATAAAATAACTGATTCACAGGCTACTTTGTAGGGAAAATCATTTGATTTAAACCACACATTGCAGCTGCTGTGTGGGAGTCTTGATACAAGGAAGCAGGGCTGGATGATACATCTGAAAAATGCATCATAAGTCTTTTCTATTGCTCAATATCAGTAATTATTGATTTGTTTTTGTTTTAAATATTTGAAACACTGACAAACTGGTGATGTGACCATTCCTGTTTTACCCACAGTTTTCAGTCCACGCCATTTTGTTATTTTTAAGCAGTTAAACAAGCTGATGAAACCTGAAACTTCTGTTATGTAAGTTACTCAACAACAGGTTGTTGCTAGGTAACCAAAGACTGAGTGAGTTAGTTGATGCCACCAGCCATGCTTAGCCTGCCATGAGAAATTGAGCAGCTAAAATCTGTCCTCTCCCTACATACCTCGTGTAGCGGTTGGTGAAATTATCAAAATTATATCAATATCAATTTCTGTTGATATTGACTATGTGTCTACTGCAATATATACCGTTATTGTCCAGGAAGGTAGGGTCAAACGTAAGGATCAAATTATTTTGGGAGTCAAAGATCTCAGCAGTGAAAATTTGCCTCGATGGCCAGAAGCCCTGTGAAGAAGCCATGGCAAGTTCTCTAAAAGCAGAATGACAAACACAAAGTCTGATAAACTGTAGTCCACTCAAAGTACCATAACGACAAGAATGGGTCCCTTCAAGTCAGGATGTTGGACAAGCTGCTCAAGTTCGATAAAATTGTGGGCTCTTCAAGTAAACGTGAGAGTACTCCAGAGAGTCTGAAACAAACACTACTACAGGAAGAAACAAAACTAAAGGTATGCCAAGTCATCAGATTAATGGTGTGCAGTATATGTTAGCAGGCTACATAAAGCACACAACCCTGCAGCAAACAAACAAGCAGATCTCAAGTCTGTCGGAAAAAAAAGTGGGAGACAGAATAGATAATAGATGAAACATGATCGATAATGTGGATTAATAAAGTGAATTTGACTTAAATCTGCTATGTTCAGCTTCAGCTTGTTATGGAGGCAGCTATGAAGACAGACTGGATGTAAAATCAGGTTTCATTCCAGCTGCTGTAAGTGATCATCACTTGTAGAGACCGCAGAATGCAAAGTCAGACGGACAGAACCAGATAGAGTTGCAGCCACAATCACCCGAACAACCATGACACCAAATGACGATGAGTACAGAGGACCCAGCTGCAGTGAAGACCAACATTGGTTCACAGACAGGCCCGCACTCTGACTACTTTTCAATCCGCTCTGCAGAGCTGCATATAATTAGCTACTCAGGCAATACTCATCCACATGACATTTGGAGATGGAAACACTTTTGTAAAAAAAAAAAACAAGAAAGCAAAGTAAAATGTATGCCAGCACTGTTCTCTCTCTTTTCAGTTCTGTGGAAAACCACTTAGTCGAATAATGATTTCCTCCTTTACCAAGCAGGTGTAGGTGTAGGACGCTGGTAGGACAAGGCTGTGATTTCTGGAGTATGTTTAACAGACAAAATCAGACCAAAAACTTTGCTTGTTTTAGCTTCTTTAGAATTAACAAAATTGTTTTCATTTCCTATGTGCCAGAAAACTTGGAAAGAACATTTTTTAGATCCGTTTTTGTAACTTTCCTTGAATTCATAAGTTGACATAAATTTGGGAAAACTGTCTTTTGAAATGTAAAACTTGGGTCAAACTTCTTGAATTTCCTTCCACAAACCTCTGATAGTTTAAGTTAAGTGGAGTCACACCTGTGGATCCATTTTAAGGTCTTTCTTGTTTGATATGGAGGCAAGGTCAAAAGAAATCAGCCAAGATATCAAGAAGAGAATTGTGCAGCTGCACCAGTCTGGTTTGTTCATCCTTGGGAACAATCTACCGATGCTTGAAGGCATCGCATTTATCTGTTCTAATAATTATATGCGAGTATGGAGGACATGATGGGAATGTCCAACCATCATAATGCTCAAGGAGGAGACAAGTTCTGTGTCTCAGAGATGAACAGGGTTTTGTAAAAAATTTGGAGATAGACCCCAGAACAAAAGCAAAAGACCTGGTGTAGATGGTGCTGAAGGTGGTTAGACAGTCGTTATCCGCAGTGAAAGGTGCTCTGTGCACACATGGGCTGAAAGGTCCCTCAGCAAGGAAGAAGAAGCCTTTACTTCAAATGAATCATGAAAAGTCAGATTGCAGTTTGCAGATGAACACAGGGACAAAGATCTTCATCTTTGGAGACAAGTCCTGCAGTCTGTTATTCCAGTGAAAGTCAGTTGTTCAAAGCATTGCCTCATGGGGGCTGATTATGCACTCCAGATTTCAGAGGTGTACTAAATAAATAGAATACATAGAAAATTACTTTCTCATTTTCCTTCCACGTTGTATTTATTCTTTGCTTTGCCGAATCCAATGATTGTGAACTTGACGGCCCGCTGGCCAAATAATGAAGGCTGGGTTGGAGCAGTATTGTATGTAAACCTGCAGGACTGCAGTTGGAGACCCCTCGTCTCTTATGTACAGCCCATAGGAAATGCATTTTAGTTTGAGGTTGAACATAAAATATGTAAGAGCTCAATTCTGAAAGACATTGGTATTGGAGGTAAACCTGTTTTTCCAGAGTGGGCCTTAAACACTCCTTTCAGTTGCCTCTACAACCAAGCGAAGTGGTGGAAGATAAGTTGTTAATTTAATTTAATTTACAGCTAAATAGGTGTATTTCAGGAGCTCAGGGTTCATTCAAGGAACAGTACACCCAAGGCCCTCTCAAAACCAAAAACAAACACAGTCTGGTGACATTTGTTTCCCTCCCCATTCTTGGCACAGTGCTACAGAGAATGCCTGGGAAGCAAAAATATATCTACACGCCCGTTTCTGGAGTTCGTTTCTGAACTTCATCCACAAATGGACAACCAGAACATTCAAAAAGACACAGATGAAAACCCAAAACACTTGTTTCTGCCAGCTCAAGTAAAAATGAAAATAAAGGAGCTCACCTGTCAAAGAACAAAGATGTGAAGAAGAACACAGAACCTCTTATCTTGACAACACATGGATCACCACTAACTAGGAACAAGCAGAAAAAAGGCAGAGAACCTGCACAGCAGCAACTCACTGGATCACTTCTTTCCTGAAGAGACGGCTTCACCAACAAGAACAGGCGCTAAAACACAGAGCCACAAAACGGATCCTCCCTCCCTGCCTGGCTGGGAGTCTCTGCTCACCTGAACAGACCTGAAACTCAAGTTTGTTTTTTTTTTTGTTTAGTTTTGGTTGCATTTTCCAATCCCCTAAAGGCTTGTGGTGCTCCACCCTTTTCACATCACTAATTGCTCACATGTAAATAGAAAAAGATTAACCATTTTCAGAGAGTTGACCAGTGAGAGTGCACATAATTCCCCTCAAACTTATTCCTGGCACAATATTTCTGATCAAATCGCACCAGAGGAAACCGTTTATGAATGAATTTAAGTTTTAAATATGACAAGACACTAATTACCTACTTCCTGAATTTGATTTACAAACACCACTGGAGCAACATATCATGTTGCTTACTGTTCTTACACATTGGATAGATGTAGTGACACAATTTCACCACTAGATGGAGCAATATGATCACTAAATAATCTTAGCTTTAGTGCTGTTAAATAAAATATGAAACTTTTAAGAAATATAAGTCTCCTTATTAGTTTCCAGTGTTGCTTTTCAAATGGTACATTTTGTGTATGTATTTCCTTACTACGTTCAGAGGCCAGTATTGATCAGCAGTACCAACATCATCTCCAGACTGTCGGTGTCAGTCTTTGTAATGTCTGAACTAATCATTAAATCTCAATTTACTGGAACATCTAAAAAGGGATCATCTTCGATTCCAACCATTTCAAACTGTAAACAAAAGCTTCATTCTAAATATAATTCTGCCACATCACAATAAGTCACTGATTGCAGCGGTTGGACATTCTGCGTTGTGGTCAGTTTCTGGTCTTAACCTCTTCCCCTCCTTTGTCCCAGCCCCATCCCTCTCCTCTGGTTCCCAGGCACACACAGCAGTTCTTTGTCTCTCCCGGACCCATTAACCAAGAAGGGGAGTAACAGTTGCCATCAGTCTCTGCTGACACATTCCAGCATCACTCCCTCTCTCTCTCTTCAACACATACACACCTTCAGTTGACCCGCACATTATTACGGCATAGAATCATTGTATTCTCTTTAAAGAGAAACACATAGCACCCCATAATAAAGACAGAAAAACAGCTTTTTTAGAAATATGCGTTTTCTGGGTTAACTCACTGCAGGCTTAGCACAACTGGTTTGGGTATTTTCCTAAGATGTTCAACAAGATTTAGGAGTAGACTCTTCTCTGCCAGTCAAGGACATTAACTGATGTCACTGCTTTGTGTTTGTTGTGTGACAGAGTCCCAGTTTTACAGCACAGTTTGCTGCTGTCATGATACTTGCTGTGTTGATAAGTCACAGTTCCTGCCAAAGAAAAGAGTTCTCATGCCATGATGCTGCCAACACCATGCTTCACAGAAGGGATGGTGTCAGCCAGGCGATGTCAGTTTATTTTTCTTTTTTGTGCTTTCTGGCAACCTTGATGCGATTTACTCAAACAGAAGCAAATGCTGCTTTCATTTCAAATCATGTCAAATCAGCAGAATTTTCCACAACTTCACTTTTATCAAGTTACAGAAGCATCTGAAGGGTAATTAGTGGATATCAGATTCAATAGGCCTCAAATTTGAGTCTCAAAGAAAAGGATGTTGAAGTAAAAGGTAATAAACATGTAATTGGTTTTCAATTTAGTATTTCTTTATAATGACAGCTAGTCTTAAATCAGTTTTTAGAATAAATCTTTTAATGTAACGAAACATAAAAAGAAGTGAAGCGGTGTGAATACTTTCTGTGCCACTGAATACTTTCACCAAAACAAGGTTAACAGACAATTCAGTTTTTACTGATCAGTTACTTAGATCATAGAGTAATTGAAAAAATAAACACTACTCAGTAAGTTGGACATCAAGATAAAACTTTACAATGGCCTTTTAGGTCCGTTCTACATTCAAAAAAAAAAAAGTTTCCACCCACAAAGTTTTTGTGATTAATCTCAGATATTTCCTAGAAAAAAAATTCAGATTTTTCTTCCACTTGAAACAGAAATTTATACTTATTTTTCTATAAAACTGAGATTGATCAAAAATGTTCTTAGTTATTTTTCTAGCAAAATTCAGACTTTTCATACTTAGAGATGTGTGAGATCAATGTAGTTTCTTTTCTTTTTTTCCCAGTGGTCCTAATCCTCTTCCGTATTTCTCTCCGATATGAGGGCTGTTGAGTTTCTAAAGCTTTGTAACATTCAAAGTGTGTGAACAAAACTATTAACAATTAGGAAATAGCTCATGTGTAAATCCACTCTAAAACAGTTTTTGCAGCATTAAGTCTATGATGGATTTCCAGAAAACTTTTCAGCTATAATAAACATGGACATACTCCCAATGATGAGAGGCAGGCAGAGGCTAAAACAGAGAGGCGTAAGCCTCGCTAATCTGCAAGTCCTAAATGTCCTTGTGGTTTAATAACCTTCATCCTCGGCGGATAGTACATGAGTGCATTGCTCTACCTGGAGTGCACTGGCAGCGCCAGCAACGAAACATGTCAGACAAAGAAGGAGACAGCTGGTCTGACAGAAGGACAGATGAGATAAAGCAGATCAGAAAGCTGTGATGCAATAGACAGAGGCTAACAGGGTAAAGTGAGTTCTGGACACTTGTGCAGCATGCTTACACACATACAAGCCTACTGCTGTATGATTACAGGACAAGGCATCAGTGGGAAGTGAAGGTGAGCCTGTTATTTGATGAATAATTAATAGAGCTGGAGAGTGAAAGAACCGAGAAGGAACGAGGAGAACAGCGAACGGAAAAAGAAGCAAAGATACCAATCAGTGCTCTGTGTTCACCGGGCACAAGACTGAGTCACTAACATTTTACTGACAGTTCGAGACAATAAACAAAACACCATTCCATTATCGTCGCAATTAAAATTTAATGGACAGCCCACAACCTTGTGGGGGGGGGAAATCAGCTTTAAACCAGCTAATATTATCATGCAGGTGGATTAAATAAAATATTAGAATTTTGTAAGAAACTCTGCTTATTTATTTTAAATGGTGGACTATCTCATCCCAGACAACTATAGCTGCATTTCCATTATGAATAAGTTAAAAAAATTTGCCTGCATTTTGCAAATTTAGAAAAAACACAATTTTGCAATTGTGGTGTTAATAAGATATTAAATTAAAATCCCACATTGATAAGGTTGTTCACACAATAAGTCATTAAAAATCCTGCCACACCACCATCCTCCAACCACTTCCTGTCATCTTCTCCTTTGTGGTTTTCTCCAGTGGCAAAATTCGTTTACTGATCCTGTGACTTCTGTGATGCCAAAAAGTGTTTCCATTGCAGTTTTGTGAAATAAACCAATTTCACTCTGCCCCTGCCCCCCCCCAAAAAACCCTTCTCATTCTAGCACCAGAAAGTTTTGTTGAAAAGCAAAAGTTTCCTTAAAATTAAATTGCCATTATTCCATTAAGCAAATTCATTTTCAAAATGTCAAGTTACACACATATATTCAATGGAAATGCATTTACTCTACAAACTAGAACTCATAACTTCAGTCATCTAGCTCATCATCCCACCTCGTGTTCAAAGAATCATTTTACAGTCTAGCTGTAATATTGGTCAAATAAGACGTGCAGTTCTTATACCAATATGAGGTAACTTCAGTGTCACTATAATACAAAGACAGAATTATACACTAATAGTAGCATATCAAAATCTCTGAAAGCAGACAATTTGGTAAAGTATCACTAAAATTAGATGTGATAGTCACAGCCCATTCTAAAAATAGGAACACTATTTCACTAATCCCCAGAGAGGTGGTTTTATGGGAATGAAGCTTTTTCATTTACATGGCTGCTGTCCTCTGGTGGAGCCACCATGAGCTGTTAACACTCAAATGAATCTCCAACAATGAGGAGAAGTCCGTGGCTGTTTAGGTAATTCGAGTTTACTAATACGAGTTAGTTTGTTAAATTTTTGTGCTGTTGTGTCAAACCAGAAGTATTGTAAACTCGCTCAGCTTTGGACTAATGCACTCTAAAGCAGCTCGCCTGCTCTTCCACTGTTACTCTGATTCAACAACATGATGGTAATCCGTCTCATAGAGCTTTCTGTAGGAAGCTTTAAAATCCAATGGTTAACTTAAATCCTTGCTATAGTGGTGGCATATCTGTATTGAGCAATAAATAATGGGGAAAAAATATTTGTTTCCAGATGGATAAAGCATGGATTGGACACTCCAAAAATAAATTTGAAGTTGTAATTGCACTAAAAGGTAGTTTTACAAAGTCCTGACTTAAGAGGCCTGAATACAAATGCACACCACATTTTTCAAATTCTTATTTGGGTTTAAAAAAAAACTAAAAATAGAATAAGTAAGCCAAGTCAAACTATGGGCCAAGTTACAAATGAAACAATGTCTGCATCTCACAATACAATCCTGTAATTTGATGCAGGATTGCTTAATGCTGATTTTATAAATGCAACATACTCTAAAGTCTATTTCCAGTGTTGCTTCAGACTGTTGTCAGGGAGTTGCCAGAGATGGAGTGTCAATGAATCAACAAGATCGGGCATTAAACTAACATCAAGGTTCATTCTTGATAGTAACTCGTAGTATTGAAAAGAAAAAGCTCTTCATACAGTGCTACAGTGTGTAAGTTTAACAGATAATGTGAGTAATTATTCCTTCCCTGGAAGAAAAACCCAACTAGCATCCTGAATGTGGCTTCAGTCTCACTCCCTTCCCCTCCCTACAAGGCAGCTATTCTAAAACAACTGCAGAAGTATCACTGAACACCAACACTGTCCGAGGGAAGCTGATTTACACAAAGGATTAGAGTCACTGCTGTAATAGCACTAAATCCATTTGGTCAGACCTCTTAGTGTAAGAGATAAACTGTCAGGAGGAAGCAAAAACTGGGAAGTTGTATTTCAGGACATAGTGGTCATGATGATGGGAAACGGAATGCTATTATCGTTGGCAAACACCTGCTGCTTTAAAATCTATGAGAATGTGATGTTAGAGCTCAGACGGTTGAGGCATACAGGATTCAGTTTGTGTGAATCGGTGCAGGTGAGGACAATACAACAGTTCAGACAGGAAAAGCCAGGCTATCTCAGCATTTACAGTGAAACATTTACTCATTCACCCTGAGCTCTGGGTTTGTTTTCAAGGGCGGAGTAATCACTACAAAAGAACTTCTCAGAGGAGTTCCCCCCGAAAGCTTAATGAAACCTTTAATATATCATGACTCAGACACAAGGGACAATGCAAACACATTTAAAGTGGAGTAAGTTTATAATGCATTTCCTGCCAAACTCAAACATGAAAAATTATATTAGCCCATATGAGACCGAAACACACCCTTATAATACGCCAGGATAAGACATGGAAATCATACACCCAACATTCAAAATGCAACAGATTAAGCTCCTGATCTACAAAGATTCCAGTGCTAAATTGTACAAGCCAAAACCAAAAGTAAACCAAAACAAAATAACAAATGTATATGCAGTAAGGGTTTGCTAAGCGTGGTGGTAGGGGCACTAAGGAAGTCCAGATGCATTTTTTGTGTTAAAAAATGTTACAAACAGGCATTATAATTTGGAAATGAAAGAATGCAAGTCCAGTGGGTGGCTGCAGGGACGAAGTAATTGGTGTGCAAATCCTCACACCCTGTTCAATGAGTTAGTTATAAACCTAGCTTAAACCATCTTTACTGTCACTGATGTATGGAAAACCCTTCAAAATAAACAATAAGTCTGGTGGGGTGGGGAAGTAAAGCCTGGTGGCCCGTCAGGCTTACCATGCACTGGGGGAAATGCTGCATAACTATAGCTAAAGAGTTGAAACTTAAATCCACTCTACTCCTTTTCTTACCAAAACAGATTGGAGCAATGCCCAGATCACACTCCATCCTATCATCTTCAACGATCAAGACACCAAGATTCCAGGAGGCAGACAATCACAGTCAAACTACAGAATGAAACACTGCTAAAAATGGTACTGGCATTGCTGTGTTATCTTGTACTTTTTAGTGAGGAAACATGAAGTGAGCATCTTTTTTTTTTTTTTTTAGTTTTGAAAAGAATTAATTTTAGAGTAATGGAAGTGTGTCGTTTTCTATTTGTTTCAGTAACATTTTGAGACAAACTTTGCGTCTCAAACTTTATTGCTTCGACAATGTTAGAAACGTTTTGTCACGCTTCAATGGTAAATTGTATATGTTCGTGATTAAGATTTCTGAAGCCAAAATCTCAATGCTTTGATCCCTGAGCGACTTAGCATATTAGCCTTGTCACATGGCACTCAATTACGCTAGAACAAACAAGCGTTCTTTATCGCTAAATTGCTAGGTAAAATCTGCTGTGGAGGATGATTTTTGACATTTTTTTTCCCCAGAGAACTTTAAGGTCTAAATTATGTTTGACATTCTCCCTTGAGTGTGAGGCAAACTCATACATCAATGGTCTCTGAATGCTTCTGCATAACAGATCAGATTGAGGTAAGAATCTCTTACTTCCCTATGGAAATTCCTATTTTTAGATGTCCTAAAGAGCTCAGTATGATGAAATATTTTAACCCAGTCATCCACAGGTCAATGTTGGGACAAGATCAATGATAAAGTGACAAGCTAAAGGAAGCATGCCGGTTTATCATTCATGCTTTTCACACAGACAGATGAGTTCTTAGTTGACCCTGCTGAAACGAGGACAGCCAACAAAAGTCTCCAACTCACTGTGCTTGCAACAGACACACGCACACACAAGCTAAAACACACCTACTTGCTGGCATTACTTGCAACTCAATCCCTTGGTTAAATCCTCTTTACAAGATAGTCCTGGCACTTGCTTGATTTTCTTGGGCACCCTGAACCTCTGTCTACACAGCAGCTCCGATTAAACTTCCTCCTAAAAAGAAGACTTTCAAGTACAATCTTTTTTTTAAAAAAAACAAAAAAACTTTCAGGTGTTATTGTTCAGTCTGCATGATGACCCTGTATTAACAGCAACCACAGCCATTTAAAACCTTCCCCTAATCTCACTGAAATAATGCAAGCAGGTCATTCTGTGACTCAGCTAAACACAACAGAGTTAACATTTCAGTCCTAGCATTAATTTTAAATACATCTACAATTATTGCACTTCATTTGATCACTCCTCGTAGCAAGATAAATTAACAAGAAATGCAAATTTGCCCTGTATGAGCAATGTTCAGGGCTCTGCAGGGAGGCTTTGGCCTGGTTAGAGCTTCAGGCAGTTCAGAGTCCGGTAACAGGATGGAAGCTAAAAGATGAAAGGATGGATGGGATTAAGTGCGATGTGCGAGTTCCCATGTGACTGAACATTCTCAGATAAGTAAACCAAGTGTGTGGATAGCTGACAGCGCAAGTCTGAGCAAGACTATTTCAGCTAAATCAGAGCATCTGCTGTATTTAGTGCCATTTAATATCATTCCTTGACACAAGATAAAACATGAAGCAGTCAGTGTTGCATCACATCCTCAAATGTTCATAAACAGTTTCTAAATCCAACATGCATAATACCTAATACAAAAAACGATGAAAAAAAACATAAGGCAAAGATTAAAACAATGAAAGGGTTGATCGATATGCATCTGTACATCATCAAGCTCTCTATTGATTTTCTTTGGACAAAAACCAGAGATTGCTTTATAAGCCATTGTTAGTTCTTATTTAAACAGATTCACTCGAAGATTAGGGCTGTACACTTTAAATCAAACCCATCTCTGGATGAGTTCTTGCATGCAGTAATTGGGCAGAGTGAGACACTGCTTAAATTTAGAAAGGGAATGAGAACCAGAGTTATTAGTTAAGGTGACGCTTCCTCCAGCTGGGAATTTGTGCAGGTTAAACACACCTGAGGCAGGGTTAAAGAGTAAGTGGATCACATGGGAAAGCCTGTTAGCTGGGTTACTTTTCCTACTCTTAGTTAGATCGACTAATTAACGAATTCCTTCACCGTGTAAGGCGACATGTGGACATATTGGATGGTTGTCTGGAAACATGGTTGGGTGTAGCCCCATTTCCTGGTACCTCGCTTGGCAAAGGTTGCTAGGAAGGGGGGAAAGAGGCATGAAATGGGAAGAACAATGCCTCAATTGAGAATCAAGAGTGGTGCCCTAAACTCCAAATTTAACACACCCCATTTAAATACTAGCCTTTCAGTAGTTAACTGTTATCAAAGTGCTGAAAAGGGTCATTATGGAGCTCTACCACAGAGTCAACAATGTCGGTAAATCTGCTTTGCTATTCAGACCTTCCATTCAGCTTTCCAGTTATTGAAGTAATTAGTTAGCGTTTCTTTCAGTTATTTGTTCCCTGCTTTGTCAGGTCTGCCACGGTGGAGAGTTTCATGAACTGTGAGACATTTTCAGGTCAATAATAATCCCCATTTGTCTACAACAGCCTCTCTAAGAAGCTGAGCAGCACCTGTCAGTACCTCTGTAATTGCACAGAGAAACCATCCCTGCCTCCTTCGTTCACTCTGAATTGCTCTCATCTTCACTCTTCTGTGCACTCCACACACACAGGGCGACATGCGGCCAGCACTTCCTCCTCCACTAGAGCAAAACGGTATCTCGTTCTACTACCACGGTATCTCGTTCTACTACCAAGCAGCAGGGCTCACGTCGCCCTGCTGCTTTGTTCCTGAAATCTGAGTCCAGTGGGTTACAAGACACTCAGACAAAGGTAAAAGAATAAGAACAAGAGTGGGGAGCAAGGGAAAGCATATTCTGAACAGCTTTCTTGTCTCTGATAAAGACAAACAACCACAGAGCATGATGCTGCCACCTCCATGTGTTCAAAGTGTGTTCAGGATGATGGGTTATATTAAGATTTCTATCACCAAATTATTTCTCTAAATGACTTGGGGCAAAACCTTCAGTTTTGGCTCGCTTCTTATTTTACCATATTCCTCAACCTGAGCAGTGAATCTCTGAAGCCCTTCCAGGGTTACAATGGAAGCTGCTTCTCTGTTTTTAATGCTTTCCTTGCCTCCCTAATAAGTTTTCGTGAAATATTACAGATTATTGTACTGACATGATTTACAATTCACATTATGCATATCCAATTGAGTTTCTGCTGCTTCTATAAAAACACAAAAATACCTAACCCTACCCAACCACCCAGCTGGCTTTTGGCAATAAGTTAATGTTATTGCTGGAAATCCCAGCTGGAGGAAGCATCACCTTAACTAATACCTCTGTTTCTTATTCTCATTCTGAATTTAAGCAGTGTCTCACTCTGCCCAATTACTGAATGCCAGAATTCCTCCAGAGCTGGGTTTGATTTCAGTGTACTGCCCTAATCTTCAAGTGATTCTGTTTAAAAAGAAAAAACTAAATGCATTATGAAGCAATCTCTTGTTGTAGTCTCCTTACCTTTCATCTGTTTTATGTTTTGTCTACTTGTTTTCTTCTCTTTCTCCAGCAGTATTATTTATGTTAGATTTAGAAATTGCATATGAACATCCTGAATGCATACCATTCATGATGTGATGCAACACTGACTTATGCTTCACGCTTTATTTTGGATTAAGGAATGATATTAAATGGCACTAAATACAGCAGATGCTCTGATTAAGCTGAAATACAGTCTTATTCCGACTTCTGCTGTCAGCTGTCTACACACTTATTTTATGTTTTTTTGTGTCTGGAAATTTTCAAAAACCTTCAGAACCAAACATCACAAATCAGAAGGTACTGTCCATCATCTAGCAACCCCAGCAAAGCCCAGCCCGTTACCTAGCAAACCCACCAACCCATTGCCCATTATCAAACAAACCAAGCACAGCTTCAGTACATTTGGTCAGCTGGTTTTGTACAAAGGCTGCTGGAAAAGACAAGTGTTTTGCTGGTGACTTAACATTCAGAAAGCACTTGCTCCACCTCTGCTTTTCACAGATGTACAGTTGTGTAATTGCATATCGTTTGCAGCCATTTTGCGATGAGTTGGGGTAATGTGGACTGCAGCAAAGTATTTGGATTTAAAGTGACAAGAGGCCCTAAAACATCACATTCTGAAAGGAGCTCAAAGTAGGTAGAATAGAGCAGACTGAAATCTCATTATCAAACTGCAGGTTAAACACAATGATTTCGTGCAAAATATGTAAAGGGCATGTTTTGTATCGATTTTGAAACCAGATTTAGACATATTGTGAAATAAGCGACTGCACAAAATCTGACTGGAACTGCCAGGTTGATTAACTTTCCATGATGATAAAAAACAAAAGCTATTAAAAATCAGACTGGAATTCAAAGATCAGGAAACTTTCCAACTTCAGGAAGAACAAAACCCCTACAAAAACACAACTTCAATCTAAAGTTCCAACAGCTTGGAGTGAAAATGGGAGTAGACATTCCTGCAAAACATAGAAATATTTTATAAATTCCAAGAGATTATTCTTGGAAATGACCTCAGCTTTACACTAAAAATCCCCTGATAACTGCAGGGATTAGTGGAGGAGTACCTGGCTGCTATCTTTACTCAGAGAGGGAACACAATGATGAAAAAAAAAATGCTGCCTGGTGACCGGTGAATGCTATTTGATGACACAAACATTGGCTAAATAATTATTTTGGGAATCGACACACAAAGCAACTCACAAAAATTCTCAGAGCTCCAGAGCTTTATGACCCCCTGTAAACATATGCAGTTCTCCAAGTCAGCAGGGAAAGGTAAATAATTTTTCAAGCCTTATCAGGCACCACTTATCAAGCATAGCAGTTAGGATTAAATGAGGAACTGATGGAAAACAATAGTGAACAACTTGCCAAACGGTACAAACTGCTACCACTCGTGAATGAAAACATAAAGGAAACTAAAGAAATTCTAACTAAGAAAATATACTCAGGCGTGAACAGCAGCATTCTGTCAGACTTGTCATTAGACTACTTGGTATTTTCCATCTTAAGATGGCTTCAAAAACAATAAAAAAAAGGTCAACAAGTTAGAAGCTTTAATAACGTAAGTGAATTACAGACATTGTGAATATCCTTTACCATACAAGCAGGCAAGGATTTCACAGATGTACTGTCAGTAATGTAACCCTAAGATCAGAGAATGTTTACATTATTTTCATTCCGTAAAAAAAAATTATACATGTATATAAAATCACTCTGTTCTTTCATAGCCTTTTGGCACACAATACTTCTCTGTTCACCGAATGCTCCATGCAACCCCCCTTAGTCCCTCTCTTCACTGAGGTCCGTCACGTCCCTTTGTATCCGTCTGTCTCTGAATGAGAAGCTGCTGATGGTCAGCCAGATTAGCATGCAGGCACTGAGAGAACGACTTCAAAACACACAAAAGAAAGAAACGATTTGTTTTGAGGGTTTTTTTCCTTTTCTAGTTCTGATGACCCCAGAAACACAGAGGAAACTGGGAACATAGAAAAACAGAGACATTCTGATTGCCAACACCAAAAAAAGAAAGCTGAGAAACTAAGCTTTGTTTTTAATAAATATACGGCACCAATAATCCCACTTAATTCATAAGAAGAAATCATGCCTTAATGTTAGGGGTAGTATTCAGCAATAACTAGAGGTGTGCCGATCGATCGGTAACCGATCATAATCGGCCGATTTCCGTGAAATCGGTGATGATCGGGATCTGCGATCATTGGCTCTGTTACCGATACCGATCACCTGCATCTCATTTCCCAGCCTGTCTGTCCAGCTGGTCTCATCTT
>CAEGAF010058679.1:0-28746 GCA_903067075.1 Micropoecilia bifurca
TGGCTCTTTGCATTATTTAGCCTCTTCAGAGCCTCATATGTTATCAGTCTGTTGAAGATAGTATTATTGATAGCAGTTCAATTTGCAGAATGCCTGTTTTGTTTAGTTTTCTTCTTGGAAAAGTTATTAAAAACAAGTTTTTGTCTAAATTAAAACAGTAGTGTTTATGATAAAAAATAAATAATAATTATGTGATCGGTATCGAGGATCGGAATCGGCGATCGGCCCTCAGGGGTGATCGGTATCGGTATCGGGAGAAAAAAACCTGATCGGCACATCCCTAGTGCTTACCCTCGCTTGCTTGCTCTTTGCTAAGCTACAGCTGGTTCACCATATCACAACCTGGCACAAATCCTAAAGCTATGCTCAGTTAGCATAGCATAGCCGATAACGGCGTACAGTTTTCCTAAAGCTGTAAATAATTTTTCCACTATTAGCAGCATTCACTGACAACACTAAGACCCTCCTCCTGATATTTATTAGTCGTTTTTGTTAAGAACCATTGAATTTCTTTAGATAGCAATAATATCACTGAGAGGAAGCAGAGGAAATCAGTCTTTTCACCGATTATCTGTCTCATATTGTCATGACTTGGTGAGTTTTAATAAGTATGAAAAAAAATACGTTTTTGTAAAACTTGAACACTAGCTTTAAACTGGATAAAATCGGGATATAATTCATAGATATACATCATAGACACAGATTATTTGTCTATCAATACAAACAACCCGACATGTTTTATTAGAGATAAAAAAAAATTGCAGCATCCCAGTTACAAACCAGCTTAACCAGGTGAGCTTGAGAAGAGCATAAAAAACGATTTAACATCTGAGTCAAGGTCTGTCTGTATGCTCATGTCACACTGTTTCTAGAACAGACATTTAGACAATTTTTAGTTTTCTTTTCTGACAAATAAAAACTCCTTGCCTTACAGACACTCTTTCACAAAGTGATGTGACAGGGATAGCTCTACGTTATGAAAGTAACTGAGTTAACATTAAAGGCGCCGCAACTTGGAAATTATGTTTCATGCTGATAAAACAATCAGTTTCTGTTTATGGACGCAAAACCAACTTTAGAAAGGTTTTTTTGGTGTTGTTAGCGTCAAACCTGCAGTTCTAATGCCGAAAAATGCACAAGTAATAAACAATGAGTTTGTTCATAATTAATCAAATAAATATGTCTCTAAGTTTCCAACAGATTTTTTTAAATAAAAAAAGTCTGTTGGATTTTCTTTTTAGGATGTACAGAATTTTTTTTCTACATTTTTATGGATTGTTGTCTGAAGCCTAAATAAACTCATCCAAGCAAATAGATTAATCTAAATGTTGTGAAATGACTCTACATATAGCCTTCATTTTGAAAATCACAATGGTCATTATAGGGATTAAAAAATAGTGTAATAAAACCAAACAATTTTTACTAGAAGTCAAACTATGTAGTAGTGAAATAAAATGCTGCCCTATCTACAACTGAGTATACTTTACAGCATGACTGCTGTCACGTACGACATAGTTCGTCATCTACTTTTTTAATATTATTCTACTTAAAAACTGTCCATATTTCAACCACAGTGCATTTGTGGTAATGTGACATCTGAAAGTGAGAGTTTAGGTTAAAACTGTACTACATCCTATTCTATTTAAAAGCTCCAATCTACAAAACATATTTTAGCTCCATCAAAGAAACAGGTCAAGAGGAGAGGAGACGAAATTAAAATCAAGACACATTTTCTTGGCGATATTTTGCCCTGATCTGAGGCCTTTTGTTAACTTTTCGGGGTCCGACCCGGCATGTGGTCTTGGCATTTAATCTAATTTCAAGGTTCTCTGTCTAATTCTCAATGGACGACGATACAATAAGTGCAAAAAAAGAGATGTTTTTACTTTCTCTCACTATCTGTGACCCAAAAAACACATTAAAACCGCTAGAATTTTCATGAGCTAACGAGTGTGAAGTTGTTGTGGATTCTTGAGGGATTTGTAGCTTCCAATCTCCCTCTTTCTCTCTCTCCTTCTTTAAATCGTTTTAGTATTCTCTCTTTCTTTCTTCCTTCCTTCCCCTCACTCTCTCTCGTCTTCTCCCTCGCAGCGACAGCGTTGCCCGTCGTGTGTCGAGGGAATACGGCGTTCGTCAGGCCAACGCAAACACATGCACGCAAAAAACACACACACGCAAATGTTAAATAACTACATACAGGAGCAATTTAGCTCTGCCGTAATTTGTATATAGTGTCTGACAACCTTGCTGGAGAAGTTTTCACCCCAGAAATGCTAAGTAGTCCCAGCAGGAGTCAGTCAGGAAGAGAAGAGGGGCTCTTTGCGTTTTAATGTATTCTTCTGGAGCCCTGAGGCCTCCGAAACGCCGCGCGCCTTCACCGCTACGCTGTACACACACGCTAGCTCGATAGCGCGCGCGCTCGCACGCACGCACGCATGCGTACGAGCGCGCTCGCTCACATAACTGTCAGGCTCTGAAGGAGCAGCGCTAATGGGGCTGTTTTTAATGAGCCAGGAAGAGGAGAGTGACCCTTCGAAGGTGAATATCTCTATTTCTCTGAGTTGCTTTACTTATTTATTTATTTTTTGCTGCATGGCAATGAATGCACGCACACATGTCCTCGTGCGTTTACAGAAAAACTTGTGATTATTTATCTCTTAATTGTTTCTAACTGGCATAATTAGTTTTGAGCTCTGGGCTCGTTCATTCATCCAGTTCTCTCATCAGGAGCGACATCAGAAGGCAGAAATGTGTGTTTCTGGGGGTTTTTTTCTTTCTTTCTTTATGGCTGGAGAGCTTGCATAAATTGCACCGGTTTTGTGGGAAAAAAAGAAGAGAAAAGAAAAAGAAAGTAGCCCCCACAGCAATCGTCCTCCGCAAAGCTGCAGGAGATCCGGCGATTTCCTCGAGTTCCACTTCACGTTGCAAGGGACATATCCATCCCCCCAGACAACCATTCACTTTATTTCACTGATTTTATGATCTTTCCCTTGCACAGACTGATAGATAAATAAAAAAAAGAGGGGAGGGGGAAGAAAAGAGGGAAAGAAAGAGGCAGTTCTAAAAACAGCCAAAAGATGGCACACTCTGTATGGCAACGCAGCGGGTTGTGGTTGTCTGTATTTAACCTAGAACCTGGAGAGCATCCTGTGTCTCCTCTGCTGGGAATCTTCTGCTACTTTTAGGAGTCAAGGATGGAGAAGAAGAAGAAGCAGAAGAAGAAGAAGAAGCAGAAGAAGAAGCAGTCAGGTAGGTGAACGGATGTCACGGTTCTGTTCATGTTGCTCAACAACCCTTGGCATGACTACCTTCGATTTCTTTTTTCTTTTTTTTTTATACACTTAAACAAGCCTGAGGATATATAGCTGTGACATTTTATCTCGCAGCCCCGGGTTCATTGTGTTGGCAGAACATGTGGAGCTGCAGAGCAATCTGTGAACACACAGCTAGAAGTAATGGTTCTTCTGATGTTCAGCGTTTCGCGGAGGAAACAAATGCACCGACTAACCAGATGGGACGCGTCTTATAGTGTGTGTTAATATTTCGGTGGTTAAAATAGATGGAGAAGAAGAGGAGGAGGAAGAGAAGGAGGAGCGGAAAAAGATCATTTCATACATCATCTTTAAAGGAAAAACTGCCAGGAGTGATCCTCATTAATCCGAGCTGAATTGTCTCTTTTCTGGTTTTGTTTAATCTTTCTTCTTTTTTTTTCTTTACACCTGTGAAACAGTTTTATGTCTCTATAAAACATGTTTTCTATAACATACTAAAAGAACTGGGATGTCTTTTTTTTGGGGGGGGGTTGAGATAATTGGTAGTTATTACATTATTATCATCATCAAAAAAAAAAACAAGTGTAAAAATGGGAAATAGGCTCGCTTTGAATAGATTATGATTCGTGATGTGCCAATATTACAGTTTATATTCACACATGTAATGAGCACAAGCTGATATGAATATTTTAAAAAACATTTTTTTTATTACTACTACTTCTACGTATTATCAGCTCTCTGTTTTTATACTGTCTACATACACTGTGGAAATGAATGTCAGCCACGCACTCACACACACACACACACACACACACACTCTGAACATCACACACACTCCTCAAAGGCAAACACGCGCAAGCACACCCCGGATGCTACGAGAGCACTGAAAATCAATGTGACAGGTTTCAGTCGTCCCTCAGTGTACACATCCCCTCTCAGAGTCTCTCCTGACATCTGCTCGATTACCTCCCACAGCCAAACACACACACACACACACCCTCACACACACACCAACTCCCCGTGGCCGCTCTAAGCCCCTCTGAGCTATAAGAAATGGAGTCGGCGCAGGAGAAACCAGATACTGCTGGCTGTGTCACATCGCGTTTGCCGCCACCCGTCAGAAGCCGGCGTGTTTGAGTGCCAGACGTTCTGACAGCGTCAGTCATTCCCAAGCCCGGCAGCGGGTGGTGGGACGACGATGAGGTGGAGGAGGAAGAGGAGCAGGGAGGGGAGCCGGGCGGGCGGACCTTGATCACCAGAGTCTTGCTCTTACAGGGGAAGAGTGACAGGAATCTGTGCAAACCCACAAGATGTGCTGTGTTGGATGATATGTCTTCAACATTTGTAGACAAAGGGCAAAAAAACAGAGAGAAAAGTTTTGCATTCATACTTTTGAAACAAAAGGATATAGATTTCATTCAATCAGAACCTCTAGTGGCTTTCACAACACCCCGTCAGGCTCATTAAAGGTGTAACGATACCTAAAACTCACGAGACGAGACACGATAAGTAGTTCACAAAATTTTAATAATGTTCTTAAGAAAACTTCAAAGATCAAATATATTTTTCACAAAGGCCTTAATTCTGTACTTTTATACAGTTTACATGAAATGTGGTCTGCAGTACAACATTTCCCAGTGGCTATAGTGGGTCGTGATTGTTAAGCAGCTCAACATATCCATAGACATCCATTCAATGATTGTTATAGCGATGCTTCTGCCTCTTTCAGCTTCTGAACAACTTTCATACATTGTTTTTGTCTTGTCTGCCACTACTGCCATGTATAGTTCATACAGGAAACTGAAAATGCTTCCAAGCAAGTGATTTAGGTTTATTCTTCATTTCAAAACTGCTACAGTCTACCATCATATTTAATGGTTGAAAGTCCTTTGAACAAGAAACCAGTGACACTGCCAGCTGGCTGAATTTAATGCTGCTTTATTTTTGCTTACGTGAAACACAAATTTAATTGTTTGGAAATATTACAGTTATGGCAGGGAAATAAAAGGAGCACTCATATCGATAGCATTGTTTTACTACAACAGCTAGCAACAACAACAACATACAACCTGCATGTCTGTAAATCCGCTAGCTATCATTGCTGGTAGTCCTGCTAGTTTGCTAGCTTAGATCCAATGCTGCGATATAACAAGATGGAACAGCAGAAACGTGTAATATTCTCTGAATCAAAACTTTACTGTGTTTTTGGTTGAAATATATAGTTTCACAACTGCATTCATAAACCTAAGTGTCTATAATTATGACCACTATAACTGGCTACCAGAGAAAATAATTCCGCTGGCTAGCTAGCTTGTTAGATACAATGTTGCTTTACAGGAAGGCAAAACAGCAAAAAAGGTGTAATATTCTTTGACATAAACACGTTAGTGTGTTTTTTTTTGTTAAAATTATTAATACATTACACAACGTAGTTTAAAAATCTAATGAGGAAAAAGTTTTAAGATTTAGATTAAGGAAAAGAAGAAAAAGTTTCATATTTCTACATTCAAAAGAAAATACTGCATATCTGAACACATTAAAGGGACCTTCGAATGGCTTTCTAAAGCCCTCCAGGTGTGTCTTTCTGTCTGGTTTGCACGTTCGACAGCTGGCACCTTGATGATTGAGCTCCATACTTTGTCAGACCTGTCGCTCAGACTTGAATTTTTATCTCATTTCTTGCTACTTTAAGAAGCAAGAAGAGAGCAGAATGTCAAACCAGAAGGAGGGCAGATAAAAGCTGCCTACTAACAATCATATATGACAGTTAAGGACACACACACACACAGGAAGAGGGGGAAACACAGGTGCACAGTCAAACCGAGCTGCACCTCATGCCTCCTATGTCCACAGAAGATGTTGACGGCAGCCCGGTTTGTCAGGTCATCTGACAGCACCTTGAGCTCCCCTGTGGCCGCCGGGTTTCAAGACAGCAGGACAGCGGGCGCGGACAGCAGCACCTTGGAGCCCCACCTCGTCTCGCGCTGTGCGCCTCAACCCCTCTATTCTGCTCGAGCCTCGCCTTTTTCCTCACTTTCAGCCTCACCCAGGCTTCAGAAGAGTCTGGGCAGGATGAGAGCTGATGGACAGGCCGTCTCTGGTGTGAACCCATCGCCCTCTCCGACTGACGTCATGGAGAGACATGCAAAGATAGCAAAGTTTTATATAGATATATACATAGTGAAGGCTGCTGGATGTACATCATATAGTCTGTTGCTATTTCCTTTCTTTGTGCCAATTTTGAGGGAGCCAATAGCTGCTTAAAATCCCTCTGGTTTGCCTGTAAAGCAGAAAAAATGATGTGCTGGAAATAACCCAAAGTAAAACCAAATAAAGGTCCTTTACATCAAAATAGGATGGCACATTTACAGTGAAAACTATTTGTATAAATTGAAAATACACAAGCATTATCTCTTGGTAAGAGTTTCTATTTTATTCAAAGGTCATAAGAAGAGAATATCTTAGTAACATTGCGTTGGGATCTCAATTTGGCATAAATCCAAATGAGCTGATTGTAGAGTCTCGATAACGGTTATTTTGACCAAAGTGGACTTTTCTCACCTTGAAATTACTATAGTTTAAAACATATATCAGAACATTTAAAGCAAATCCTATTTTCTTAAACACTGCACAGTCATCATGTTTGCATTTGGTGGTTACTTATGAAAAATCAGGTTCTTATTAACACAGGAAATTGAGTTTGGAGGTGGTGCACCTCCAGTAATCTTCCTGAGTGAAACAGATACTGAATGAAACATGTAGAGCATCAGATTTGAGTGGCGATGTGTCAGCAACAACAATATTGTTGTGGTTTTGGTATGGAACATTTTCAATTTTTTTTTTACACAGCTGTTAAGTTAGCCACTTTAAATCAAGATCAAATATGATCTTAAATGAAGATTTACATTTTTTATAGTAAATAATGTCAGATTTTTTTTATCAAGGAATGAGAATCTGTTTCAATAAGAAGAAAAATATCAATATTTGTCTTTAAGTTTCTTTACTTGAAGGCAAAAGCGTTCAAAATAACCAGTAAATATAAATATTACAACTGCTAAGAGGCCAATAATAGCATTTAAATTGCTATGAAAGTTTTAAGACAGTATAGTAGGCTTTAATTTTGGCCCATCTTAAGCGAGATATTAGCTTCATTCTCCTGGAACAGCTAAGAGAGCTGTCTCCTGTAAGATTTTGACCACCTGTAATCTTCAAAAAGAAAACAAAAAAAAAATCATGGACTGTCCCTTTAAGTCACCACACTCATGTCCAAATAAGTCTTTGCCAGAAGGAAGCGGTGAGACGCTTGGAATGCAGCGTGGACCCGAAGATAAATGTTTCACATTCTCCGTGGAGCTCAATGAGGGCTGCTGTCAGTCTCCCTCGTAGCCATTCCATGTATCACTAGCTCAAAAATGAAGGACCTCTGCTACGAATGATTAATAAACAAACCTATTAACGCTGCGGTGGACGTCTCACAAAAGGTTCATTTTCGGAAATACAATCTCCCTTTTGTTAATAATGTCCATTAATCATGCAAGGATGTCACTTAACGCAAGGTTAATGAAACACTGCTAATGCCTGGCTAATCTATCCTGAGTCAGAATGCTGCTGTAAGTGGGATTCCTAACCCCTCCGAAGTATCTTCCGGGTGGGGTTGGGGTGTGTGTGTGTGGGGGGGTATTCACGCGGCGTGATTGATGGATGCAAGACAAGGGATGTCCATTATTTTAAGTGGAACACAGAGGCAGAATGTGGGGTCAGCTGTGGGCCCAACAGAAAGCGCTACCTGTCCAAACGGCTAATGAACCGCTGACAAGATATATGGGAACACTTTGGAGGAGAATTTAAGTATGACATAACAACTTGATAATGGATTTACTGCGGCGCTCAGAACCATTCATTCACAATCAAGCGCAATGTTGCGACCCCAACCAAGCGCCCGATCGTAACGTGTTTGCTCGCGTTGGGATTTGCGCGAAGTCTTCCTCCGACTTCCATTTTCCAGCTGTCAGGCCGCCCTGTTAAACAGTGTTATTTTTGTGTGTGTGTGTGTGTGTGTGTGTGTGTGTGTGTGTGTGTGTGTGTGTGTGTGTGTGTGTGTGTGTGTGTGTGAAAGCATGGCGTGGTGTGAGCACCACATTAGGAGAGATGTTTATTGTAATGTGAGTGTCTGGTGCCAGCTGAGCGGAGCTGCAAGCTGTTTGGAGAAGCGGATGACTGTTTGATTGTTTGATGACAATGTGAGCCTTGCATCTCGCTGCCTTTCGTCTGCGTCTCTGAAGAACGGCTGACATTAAATGTTTGATGTTGGCGTGCTCAACTGATGTACAAATAAAATCCTCACCGGTGAGACGTTATTTTTTTACCCCCCCCCCTCCCCCTCTCTTCTTTCTTTTCAGCATTTTGACAATACATTTGTTGTTTTTGTTGTTTTTTTCCCAGATTTGATTCAAGTTTTCCCTTTCCCCATCTCTGTAAAAGTTTGTATTGTTTTATCTTTGCTTTTTTGCCCAATCCCCCCTTCCCCATCTCCCCACTCCTTCCTTCCTTCCTTCCTTGCTTCCTTCCTCTTCTTGTGCAAGAAAGCTAATAGAAAACAGAAATTTTACTCTGGGTTGCATATGAAAAACTGTTTTCCACTTTAACACCTCTTGGTTTTTAATAGGGGGGTTGGATACGGCATGACGCTATAATGCCAGAGAAGGGCGGCGGTGCTGGTAGAGGAGACGCAGGTCAATATGAGTCCTAATAAAGCGTGAGTTCATTTCCCTGCTGCGCTCCCCCCTGGCCACCGGCTGCTCCATATACAAGTCAAATTGGCTTTTTGCCTCCCAAAGCCCTTTGATTTATGACCGGGTTCCATTGACCGGACCAGCTAGTTTTCATTTTTGTTAAATCGCATGGCCTCTTAAATGAAACTATTGATTTAAAGTCAGCTTACTGAGGATTTAATTTGTATTTGGAAAATTAAAGCAGGTAACGCTTTATAATTTCACACTACAATGGAGTAGAACCAGTTATCCCATATCCCTCGACTTTTATCCGAAAATAGGCATTAACCCCCCACCACCCACCTATTCCACGTTCTACCAGTACACACAACTATTGCCCTTTTTGTGTTTTTACCTCCTCACTCCGTCTGCTTAAGCTGGCCACTTTGTGTGGCTGGTAATAATTTCTGGGCAGATAGAAGATGATTTCTAGCCATAACATCACAAACTAGAGGATCACTTATGTAGTGTTTTTAGATTTTTGTTTGTTTGTTTGTTTGTTTTTTGCTGTTGTTCAGGAATGCTACCACATGTGAAAGCAGAACTGGGGTCTAATTGAGTGCAGATCTTGACTGTTCAGTTTTTGGAGAAAATAAACCCCAATGACCTTTTTTTTGTTTTTTGCATCAATATGAAACAAAATCGGACACATCTACTAATTGACATTTACTCCGTGACTGTTCTGAACAACGGTCAAGTGCGTACTCAAAAACATACACCTCTGTGTCATCAGCATACACATAAAGAAAGATGCTGTAATACTTGTAATATGAGTTAACTAATAAAAAATGAATGGAAGTGACCCAAGAAAGGAGCCTTGTGGAACCTCCCATATGATCTTTCTTCCAGCACATGGGAAACCAAGTAGTTTTGGTCAATAAAGCAAATTTTAAATGTATTTGGTATCAAGTGGGTTTTTAGGGATTAATGTCAAGATATATTTTGTGTGAACTTGCATGAATTCAGTCTCAATGCCTTGACAGGGTCAAAAATCCAACCGGAAAGCACCGAAAAACTGAGCTGGATGAGAGGAGTGGAGTACTCTGGGGAAGAAGTACATGAAGACGATATACGTTTGGAATGGATACGAGCAAGTTTGATGAGCTAGTTTAATGCCCAGCCCCTTTTCTTCACTAACCATGTGGGAAACTTTTCATGTCATTTTTTAAGCCAGAAACGCTAGATTAGGCATTAGCTTGTGACATTAAGGAGATATTTGAAAGAGAAATAAAATATTCAGGGTCTTTGCAAAATGATCTGAGTGCAGTAAAGTATTTACTATCCACAATGTTTGGGGCCCAACACGTCTACAACACACAGCCTTTGACCTGAAGGTCACTTCCCACTGGTCAACATGTCCTCAGTCCGTGTCAGGCGGCTGCCATTTTGGCTTTATTGAAAGCAGCCGAGATAAGTAGTTGAACGGTTTCTTTCATCTGTGACTCAAAGAAGACCTCTGTGTCAGTTTATCTTTTTGTTTGCTAGTTTGTCACCAGCATTCCACTTTCACGAAACTCATGGGGCGGGGAGGGTTGACATCAAGTCGCAGAGGAGTAAACAGTTGAAAACATCACATATGCGACGTCGTCTCCACTCTGGAATTATTCAAATGACACTTGGGGAGCTTTTGGATTCTCCATCATTTCATTTCTTTTTTTCTTTTTTTACTCCTGCCTTCGCATTTTTTGACAGAATCTGAAATGATGAGCCTCACCTTTTCAAAAAAAAAAAAATCACACTTCCTGCTCCGAAAGAGGAAGCTACAATTACAGCTCAAAAACGGCGTGACATATTTGTTACTGATTGTCCCTCGTTTGTGTGTGAGGAAGACGCGCTCACAGTGGGGCTTGTCTCCGCTTTGTCTCCAGGTCTTGGCTTCCGCCGTCTCCTCCGCTGACACCGTGGCAGCCAGGCTTCCCTCCCTGCCACCCCGCTCACCTCTTCCCCGCTTCCCTCACCCTGCCATAAGCTCCTTCACCAAGCCCCTTATTAACCCCTCCCTCTTCCCCTGGCATTGAAAAGGCGCTGTCTTTAAACCTGTCCCTGTGTCCTCGGCAGAGTTTTAAACAGCGAGCATGTGGGCGGATGGGTGGATCCCTTTTCCCAGGCTCCCACTCTGACTGTTTTATATTATATTTAGTAATAATAATCACAGCTATCGCGCCTCCTCCTCCTCCTTCTCCTTCTTTTTTGTGAAAGCCTCTTCCCAACGGGGCGGAGGGACGGGACTGCTGTCTCCCCGGCCTCCTCACCTCTGAAATGACTGTCTGTGTGTGTGTGTGTGTGTGTGTGTGTGTGTGTGTGTGTGTGTGTGTGTGTGTGTGTGTGTGTGTGTGTGTGTGTGTGCCGATCACCCTCCATAAAGGAGAGGGTGGAGCGGCGGGAGGGGGTGGGAAGCTCTAGGGTGTCATTAACTCTTTTCTTCTCCATGAGAGGAAACAGCGATTTGACTACCATGATCCTGACCCCCCTCTCCCAAATCCAGCCAGCGTCCCTCCACCCCCTTTGGGTGAGCCCACCCAAATGCCCCCTCACCCTTCTTCCTCCTAGTGTTTATTAACACGTCTTTGACTTCTCCAGACTCTTTAAAGCGAGATCCCCCTCACTCAGGCGTCACATAGAGCGCCCTCCCACACATCCCCCACTTTCGTTTTCGTCATCAGCGACCTGTTGGAGCAGGGGGAATTCATGACTTCATCTTAATCACTTTTTCTGCCTGTACTTCTTAATCGGGCTGAAACTGCATTTATCGAATGATCCTGATTGTAAATGTAAATACTAGGTATTTAGATTTATGTCGTTTCTTTTAAGATGTTCCATCTTTGCACAATATTATTGAACTGTTCTGCTTTAAGAGGCCGAAAAGTAAATTAGAATGTGCGCTCGGATGAGGCTCTTTTTAACAGTGGGATGAAGAGTGACAACATTAATACCCAGTGTCTTCTGGTTCTGCTCTGCATCCTCAGAACCAGAACCAAACATGGAGAAGCAGCATTCAGCTTCTATGCACCACAAATCTGGAACAAACTTCCAGAAAACTGCAAAACTGCCAAAACACTGAGTACCTTTACGTCTTTAGCGCTGTCAATCACTAAAGCAACATGTACACAAGGTTTTGTGTACATGTTGCTTAATGTCCTAGTGACAGATAAACAACTTATCATGACAGGAAAACTCTTTATCTGCTGTCATTGGTGGTCATGCTAACTAGCCGAAGCATTCATGGCAGACTCTGTTGTTGTGAACAAGGGTGATTGACAGCACTAAGACCTCATGCGAAGCATGTATGTGGTGAGAATGTAAAGGAAGACTCCCTTTTAATCAACTGGTGGTTTGAGAAGACAGAACAGACACAGAATATGTCGTGTTCCAAAAATATGCTACAAAATTAATTCCTGCTAGCCTGGGAAAACCTATGGAAAACTTTGTTTGTGATGGAGGAACTGACCTGATAGCTGTGATTTCAGGAACTGGCGAGATGAGAAAGTGACAGGTGTTGACTTGCTTTTTTGGGGGCCTTCAAAAAAAAATGGAAATAAAGGAGAAACATATAAAGTTTGGTTCAAGTTTTGTAACCCTAATTTAAAAATTAAAATCAGTTGATAATGACCAATGGGCATCAGGTCAATGGTCATTGACCTAGCAAGGATTATGTCCTTGCCATTACCCTCCAAGGACAAAGAAAATGTATAGACATTGAATAGATTGGCATTTTCATATACAATAATTCCCTTTTTAATCACATTACTCTTTGATATTGAAAACATCCTGTCTTTACTGAACATCAAAGAAATCTTGTACTTTCTTTTCCTCACAGGACTCCTTTACACCAAAGCTTTCTTAATCACATGATTCATGTGTTTTTCCTTGAAGGCTCACGTTCCATCATTACAAGGCTAAAGGAAACATGCTGAAACCTGACAGAGAGCAAGTTTCAGCACCAATGAGGGGCAAACCGCTCCTCAAAGGTGCTGAAACTGCTATGAAAGTGTGCACACTATAGTATGTGATTAATATTTGAATACCAAGCGTCTGCTAAACATTTTAGTGTTACCATGTTCTCATTGGAAACCAAAACGGTTTCTGACAATAAAATGTAAAGACGTGAACAGCTGAAGTCTAATGTACTGGACTGTTAAATATTCTTTGTCCTGCATGCTCTACATTCTTCTTCTTATTAGCAGAAATGCCTTAATAAAACCAGTAGTGATGGCTGGATTGATTAATTACCTCAGGTCTTCTACAGATTAAAAGGTGGACATCATCTAGTGTCAGATGTGCGGCTCTTAACCACCCAACGTGACCCAAATGTGAAATGCATCTGTTCATAAAACATCCCAAAACGCTTTCCCTCCCATCCCAAACCCTGAGCAGATGTGGAAAATACAAGGTCACATTCCTACCGTGTCTTTTATCTCCAAATTCTGAGTAAAACCTGCCCGAATCCTACCAGATCATAAATCTGTACATTTCTGTGGACTCAGATATTTTATAATGTATGTATTGTTTGAATCTCTGTGGTTTCTTGCAAATATAAAGAGAACTTTAGACAATACGGAGTCAAAATAATTAAATAATTGGTTAACATTTAATGAGGTATACACTCAGGTCCTCCACTCTAACACCTACAAACAAATATAAGGAGGGAAATATAAATCTACAAGTTTGTTATTCAAACATTATCTTCACTGTAAAATATATTATAAGCCATGTTCAAGACACCATCCCATGATGAAACACGGTGGTGGCTGCATTGTGTTGTGGAATTGCTGTTCTTCGGAGTTGACAGGGAAACTAGGGAGAAGGTTTACCCCCAATATCCTAAACTTGCAGCCAAAGTCACAAAATATTTAGGTTCTAAAACGTCCTATTCAAAGCCCAGACCTAAATTCTATTACAAATCTGAGGCATACTTGAAAACTGCAAACCACAGAAGCTCTCCATTCAGTCTGGCTGATCCAAAGTTATTTTGCAAAAATGAATAGCCAACGTTTAAAGTTTTAATATGGAAGTACATCCAGCAAAGAGTTGGAGTGAAAGACGGTTCTATGAATACCGACCCGGGAGGTCTGGATACATTTCCAATGAAAATCTCTCTAGACTTCTTTTTCTAACTTATTTAAAGTTATGCATCACAATTGTGCCCTGCTCGATCACTTAAAACTGGAATAAAATACACTGACATCTTTTGCTCTAACGTGACAAATTGACAAAGACAGCCACAAGGAGGCGCACCAGCAATAGATCCACTTCTTCCGTGAATTTCTAAATACAGCACAGTGATATTGAATGAAAAAAGAAAAAAGAAATAAAACAACTCTCCGGTGCAATAATAATGATCCAGTTCTTTTACGCAGCTATTTTTGAATCTTCCGACTGTTTACAACTCAGCTAATCACTTCCTGGAAAACGGAATGAAGCCGTTCCGAGGGGTGGGGGGGGATTAGTCACGTTGCAAAACAACTCCGGATCAGGACTCCATTGCTCCTTGATTGATTCTTTCCCTGAAGTCGAGACTCGGACCCGGGATGATCCAGGACGGTAGTGACTGACTGACTGTGTGAGAGTCCCAGAGGGAGCTGGAACGAGGGTCTGCGGGCCGGGCTGCCAAAACCTCATATCTCTCTCCCCTCTCATAAACATAGCAGCGGCGCTGATGTCTTTAAAAGGCCCTGAATGACATCTGGGAGTGCAGGAACACTGTGATTAATCGCCAAGTTAATTCTCATGGAAATCGCCCAGGGCCGGAGCAGAACGAGAAGAGGAGGAGCCGGAGAGGCGTGTGAAACAAACTCTGGCCAAACGCACAGAGATGATGGCTCACGGGGGGATTTTTATGGTATCAGCGCTGAGTACAGTGGTCCTCCCTCTCGTGCCAGCGCTCGACTCCATATTTCAAATCTATAGCTTATAAATTGGTCAGCCGAGGTTGTTAGGATATAATGGCTCTGCATAGGGCTTGTTAAAATTACGTAAGAAAGTCGTAAAACGTACTAAGATTATCTCGAGTTTTTTAACGCGGCCTCAAAATAACGAAAAAAAAAAAATGGAGGAAACCTCCCGGAGGACGAAGATCGTGGCAAAGTGAGAAACGCGGGATAATGGCAGAAGTGTCGGGGCTCGGGGATGAGGTTTCGGTGGTAAACGCGGGATTATGCTTGATTTAATGGGATGTTTGGTAGTGAATCGTTGAGTCTGATTTCCCACAGGGAAGAGAAAGAAAAACCTTCTATCTGTTGCAAATGCTGCACATGTACCGGCTTAGGTAAATCATCCAGGGTAGGGGTTTGGGGGGGATGAGGGGGAATCATTCAACTAAACAGTTCTCGGTGATAAACGACAGCTTTGGGAAGATACAGACACGTGTGCATTCTTGAGGAAAAAAAAAAAGAAAGAAAGAAAGAAAGAAAGAACGGTGTCCGCTGAGTTTGAGAAACGGTGGCATTCACCACTCGGTCTCTTCTCGCAACAAAGGCCCGGGAAAGTTGAGGCTGGCGCCACACAAATATGGACGAAAGTTAGATAGAGGCTGCCGATGTTTGTCAGGAGCAGGACGTTATGCCGTCTGCAGAAATGCCTTCCCTAAATCATACGTCTACGTCAGCATAAAAAATTTTTAAAAAAGGAGAGGGAGAAATTTGCCCGAGTGAGGAATTGATTTTTGTCTGACCCCAGAGAGTACTTCATTTTTTTTCGGCCACGGAAGATTCTGGGGGACGTATTGTGCTAACAGCAGAGCAAAACAATTTAACATTTTTGGAAATGTTTCCTTTTTCTCTCTCTTTCTTCTTTCCACCCACTCTTCAACTGGAGCCCAACCGGTTCACCTTTTTTGACATTTAGAACTGCAGAGGTGCAACTTGCGGACGGGTTGCTCTGATTGGTTGATTTACAGAGGAAGGGAGAGTTTGAGTCTTAAAGGAGCCGCGCCAGCTTCCCCAAAAGGTGCATAAATTAACGTTCTTCCTTTCAACGACTCACTGTGCCCACGGTAAATCTAGAAGCCAGATGTTTCTGTGAAATCAATCAAACTCACTTTGAATGTAGCTTGTCACATTATAACATGTGTCTTTTTGTTTTGTTGTTTTGTTGTAAAGAACATAGCCCTCAGTTCTCAAAATCAAGCTCCCACTCCTCCGATGACATCACAGAAGACAAAGCATTTACTTTGACTATGTCCGCTCAAATTTATTCTTCTTTACTTGCTCCTTTTTAATCAAATTCCTCCTTCAAAGGTGTTTACTTGTCTTCTGTCTGAATGCAGTAAAATGTTTGAGCTGTAAATGCTGGACAGATTCTAGGAACCTTTGGCAACACTGAAACACATGGGATGGCCAGATTTCATCATCAAAAGTCTTCAGGGATCATTCTGGGCTAAATTAAAACTGTTGCTTGGTTGATGTGTTACTTCAATGTGATATCCAAGTCCCAGCAGAACAGCTGCTTTACCCATGGGCGGCTTCAGCTGAAAATGATTCCAAGACGACAAACTTTTACTGGTTCCAGCGGTTTTCACCCGATGTGCACGCACCCAGCTTATTCTAGGGGTCAGCGACGTTTAGTGTCCAAAGGCCATCCTTTTGCCACTGCTAATACAAATGAAATACTTCAGAACCAACACCTGTCAAAAACTACTTCTTAACTCTATTTGGTACTAGTTTGTACACATTTTCACTTTTCATAGGAGTTTTATAACCAACTTATTTGAATACAAAATGTAACAGAAGTTCCATACTGTCTGTAAATCAACCTGTACCTGACATGAGGATGTTTCTTCCCTAATTTCTATAACCCACTCAAAGTCTACTATTGGAAAATCTGGTTTTATGACTCCAGTAAATGCTATTTATGATCAGAGTAATTACCCTCTGAGTAATTTTCTTCAATGGTAATCTGTAAGCAGTAATCATCAAGACCAAACAACGATGAGAACCACAATTAGATGGAAACTGAGCATTTTGTTTATAAATATTTACTGCCATCGTCATTTAAATAAGCGATTCTCATTAGCATAAAGCACATGAGAATGAAAAATAGCAACACTTGTAGAAAAAAAAAAAAGGATCCTAGTTGGTGTAAATGTAAATGAAACGTTTTTGTGACATCTTTGGCCAAGTACTCAGAAAACAGATGTCACACTCTTATCCTTTGGTGCAAAACTTTTACACTTTTTGGATCTTACATCATCACCAAGTTGTGTTTTATTGTCAGTCTACATTTGTTAGTGGTAGAAAAAAAAAGAAAAGAAATACACCACTGCATCTTTAATTGTCAATCCCCACTCTTTTTTTTTTTTTTTTACATTCATTTCAACAGGCCATTGGTTTTGATTTCACACGATTATGGCAGATGATGGTACAATCTTACCCGTATAATTGAATACCTCTGCTCTTACTCCATCAAAACACAGCGATACGGATGGAGCGTACGCGCCGGCTGTCACCGTTTCTGTCCACCTCAGCAAGAAGCGGCTGGTTTTATAGGGCTGGTAAGGAGCGGAAAATGTGAATAAGCGATTTTGGAAAGCCCGACTCCCCTCTGCAGTGCTAATTTAGTGTGAGAGCTAAGTGGCTCATTTTTATGTGAACACCATTGTGTTCCCTAACTGCAGCAAACAATCGCTGTTCCAAGGCAAAGAAGGACACAATGTGAACAATAGAACAATGAGGGCCTTTTTTCCCTCTCTCTTGCTGCCTGGAGGAATATAAAAAAAAAAGCGAGAAAGAGAGAGATTCTCACAAAAACAAAACAAAAACAGGGCTGTGTAATTGTTTTCTGAGGCCTGAGATTTGGATATATTAAGTGCTTTATAAGATATTTTTTAAAGGGCGATGTCATGCACCAGAAGGAGGTATGCTACGTCTGTAAGGGTGATGCTCATGGATGCGTCAGGTGCAAACGTACACGGCAGGTATCAGGCCGTCTGTTGTCAAGGCTAGCTGGTGTGGATGTTGACAGGGATCAGCGACGGGTGTTAAAACATTTTGGGGGGCGGGGGGGGTTGCTTGCTCTTCCCTTGCCACTGAGCAACCCAAACCTGACACTATCTATCACTGGGGAGCACGAACGAGTCAATGCTACGCTGCACACACAGACAGCGTGCAATCTCCTCTCGCTGTCTGCCGCACTCCATCTCGGCTTCCTCAACCTCGTCCCCCCCCCCGCCCTGCATTTTCTGCACGTCTCTCCTCCGTCCCCCTCTAAAAAATAAAAAAAAGACGCCGAGACCGCTGCAGCTTCGCGGCCTGATCTCGGGCGTGTCATCAATCAAAACCGATCGTATCAGTCTTGCACACAAAGCTGGATTCGTTGCGCGGCGCGATGGTACGGAAGATTCAGCTTGGCAACATCCGTTATCGTCCGGTGTATCAAACTTTGTTTCACTGTCGCGCCTCTTTGCAGCGGAAACCTCGTCGAGGCCCTCTTCCCTCGGTGTGGCTTGTGAGGGCCTACATCTGTTTGTGATATACAATGTAATGCGGCGCCTCACCCACACTCTGAAGTAACAGATTCACGGTACGACGTGGAGCCGACACTCTGCACTTTCCCCAGAAGGTTGCGCTCTTAACGACTACAAACCCCGCCACCGGCGCGACCAGCGGCGACCCCCTCTTCTTCCCTCCTTTTCAGCTCCTCACACTGCTTACATGGACAGCCCATAATAGCAGACATGAATCTGTGTCTCCCCTTGCTCCAAACAGATGCCGGCTGTCCATAAATCACAGGCCTCCATTTTGTTGGGTAGAACAAAAAGCGCTGTTTCTGTGGGCCTGGTAATAATCCCCGTGCCCCATGTTGTGTTTTGTCTCTGGACGGGCTCTTGTCTCCGCTCTCCTCTGTCACACTCCTGCTTCTCCACATGCATTACAATAGGGGCAGCCAGGTGATGAATATTTGTGTCTCGCCTGCAGTTAAGATTTCATTAATCACCGCAAGACTTGAGAGCAAAGCTGTGTACTTGGCCGGCCGGCAGGCTGAGGGGCCCTCCCCCCCGTGCTACCTCCTGGGGACGACGAGCAGCCATGTTGCGTTGTGTTATGGCAGGGCTTATTTGTTGTATTTGTTTCTCCTCTCTCTTCCTGTCTCGGTGTTTGCATGGTTCCAAGCAGCGCTTGTTCCTCCCAAAAGGACGGATTTGCTGAAAGAAGCAAAAAGTTAAGCCATTACTGTCCGAGAGCAAAAAATAACTACGGCATGTCAGCAGCCACATTTTATGGTAAAGTTGTTGATCAATATCAACTGACTCGACGATTATTCGGCCAGGTGCGGAAATCTGTGGCGCCCCCGGTGCCTGCAGATACATACAGCAGCAGTGCTGCAAAGCCAGTGAGATTAGACGGAACACAATTACGCATGAAAGTTTTGCATGGGTTCAAAGATTAGCGAACAGCGACTGCAGTTTAAAACAACATAGTCGTCAGCGTAAAAGTTTACTTTTTGGAAACGTGAGATTAAACGTCCTCACACAGAGTTGTGCTTTGCCATGAAGGTTCAAAAGGAAAACTTTTAGATTGCCTGGCAAATCTAGTCGTACACTTTGAGGTTTCCCACATTTGATCACATTACAGCCATAAACTTTAAATGAATTTGCAGGGATGCTATTTGGAAGGAAGGTCAACATAAGGCAGTACATAACTCAAGAGGAAAGTGTTGGCCTCATGGTTTTCAAATGAAATTAAAACCTGAAAGTGTTTTTGTACCAATACATAGTTGTCCAGTCGAGCTCATCCAGAGCTACTGTGTAAGTTTCTTAGTAAGTTTACGACAGTGCCATACATCTGAAAATAGGAAGCGCCAGAAATTCATCACTATATATTTGAGTTTGAGATCCACAGATATGAGTAGAGCAGCTTAGAGATAATCTAAGTATATCTTCTAAAACCACATTGACCTTAACACTATGGGTCTAATTTTGACCAGTGGGGACACATTTCTGCTCTGAAACGCCACCTTGCATTTGAGTTGTTTTAATTTTGGAAAATAGTTTGCCTCTCCTTTTTATGAGAGTGCATTTTAATTTTGCTACCTTCAACTGTAAAGTCACATGATATAGATTAAACTTTTGCACCTAATGTCCAACTTTTGATGTCTATACCACAGGCAAGTCAACTGAATTTTCAGCCTGTTCATCCTTTAACCTGACCAAAACTTCAGACTCCAAAAACAGGAGATACAACTGTTTCCTGGTTTGTCTTTCTTTGCTGCGCTCCTCACCTCCTTCTTCTTCTTCTTTTTGTTTTTTCTTTTTCTTTTTACTGCGCGGGTGAGGCGGTAACAGATGGAGAGACAGAGTGCGGGGATGATGAGGACGTAAAATGTGCAACGTTTACTCATTCGCTTCTTTATTGTCTTCCGCTGCAGGAGCCGGAGTACCAGAGCGAGCGGAAAACAAACCGGTGGGTACAAGGACACGGGCCTCCCGAGCCTCATTCACCAACCAATCGGCCTTGATAGGATCCACCAGCTGCCAAGGATTCATTCACTCCCCCCTCTTTATCTTCCCTCTCTCTCTATCTACTCTTACCTCCCCACCTGTTCCCTCACTGTCACTCAATTTTTACACTTTTCTTCCTATTTGCACCCCCTTCCTCCCTCTCCCACTCTCCTCTTCCTGTCTGTAATGCCTAGCAGTGATGGATAGACACGTGCCGGCGTACAGAGGAACCTATTTGGACTGGCATGTCAGCCCATCTTTATCAAATGTTGCAGAGGTATATTCTCTTGCTATGCTTCATTACTCTGGAATGGCGAGCCCTGAAATGTTTGACTGCTCTGTCTTCTCTCTTCAGAACCCCGCTCCACTTCTCCCTTCCCTCCGCCTCCCCCGTCTTCCTGCCCATTTAGCCGCTGTGAGCTGCAGGATCGGAGCTTTAGAGTGAGCGCGAAAAGCGCAGGCCCTTCGCTGCCGGATGGCCGAAGGAACGATGCGATGCTTCGGAGGAGTTTGGAGGGGGATAGATATCGATTCACGCTGCATGACTGGGGCCGCTAACGAAGCCCCTCCCCTGCCTGCTCCATCTCATGACAACCACCTGCCTCGCCGCGCAGCCATTGGCCGAGCCTCGGCAGCGACTCTGCCAATCAAAGCCCCACTGATGGCCCCTGCTTGAGCATGACCTCAGGATGACATCACTGGAAAGGCATTAAAGTAATAAAGGGCTTGCTAGTACAATACAGTAAAGGGCAGGGCAACATAAAGCCTCATCAATCAGAGCGTACACAGCATTCAAATAGAGGCATCTCACTCTTAGTTGAACGAGAGGTCATCTCTCCCGGAGCGCCGTCTCCCCTGGAAAAACTTCTCCCTCCGAGTCTATCAGTTCTGTCGTAATGTTTTGAGTATATCTGCACTGCACACCTTGTCGGTAAAATGGAGACAGGCTGTGTAAGTGTGTTTGTGTGTGGGGTGGTGGGGTGGATAGAGGTATATTACCACATAGGAAGGTGGTGATCAATAGTAAATCCTCCTGAGCTGTAGGTATTTCTCCTGAGATGTGGGGACTCTTGAGTCTAATCAATGAAAACCACGCCGAGCATCTTGGACTTGATGGAAGTTTGGACTGATGGGAATTCATCGTGAGATGAGTTACAGCGGCCATCATTAAAAGGAGAGGCAAACGATCGTCCAAAATCAAAACAACTCAAACTCAAGGTGGCGTTTCAGAGCAGAAATGTGTCCCCACTGGTCAACATTAGATCCATCGTATTAAGGTCAACGTTTAGAAGATATAATTTGGTTATACAAATCAAACATAGAAAAACTACCCAATGTCTTCTGCAGCTTTTCTTCAGAAAGGAAAGGTCTGTTCGCAAACAATAAATGTTTGACTTTGAGAAATGAAACTAAATCCACTGATTCAATCATAACAGCTACATTTCAGACCTACAAGTGTTGTGGGGTTAGAGCAGCGGTAAATGCTGTGGACTTGTTGACAGCATGTTTATGTATTATTGTCTTGAGACTTGTCCCTCAATGACTTCAGACTAGACTTGGACTCTGAAAAAATGACTTGTGACCCTCTGTGGTATTCTGCAGCCAGAACTTCTGCATCATTTTGCAGTGCACAGTATCTGAAACAGTTTAAATCAATTCATAATCAGAAGAAGTTTGCATTACTTACTACTTTTTATTAAGTGATAGCCTGTGTTAGATATCTGCCAAGGATTCACTCATTCATATGTCCACCTTTTTTATACATACATTGTTTACAATCTCAGGAGATTATGATTGTTAAACTTTGTATCTCACAAATGCTAAACATTCAAATTTTACTCAAATCCCTCAAGAATCTCTGATGACAGAATCTGACTTTAATGACTCTCAGAAGCTAAAAAAGGAAGTCTTTGTTTCACATAATTCAAGGACTTATGTGGATTTTATTTTTGTATTTTAATGTACTTTAACCTGACCAAAACATCAGACTCCAAAAACAGGAGATGCAACTGTGTCCTTGTTTGTCTTTCTTTGCTGCGCTCCTCACCTCCTCAAAACTGCATTGTGACAGGGTTAAAATGTTGTTTGCAAGCTTAGATATCAGTTGCTTATGTTGGTTATTTTATTGTTACCAGAAAATATAACTAGTTAACAAATGTTTAGCATCCTCCTGTCAAAGAGCTTATCTTGGTTAAGGATAAAGGCAAAAACACATTACCTACTTTATTGTAACTATCTAAGATTATAATCTCAATTGACCTCCGATCCAGGGTGAAAATGATGGCGGTAGAAAAAAATGCCCTCGAAAGTTTATCTTTATTCCAAGAGAAATCCTAAAAATACCAACTTTTAAATAAAAAAGTCTGATTAAAAAAAAAACTTGGAAGACTCCGAGCTTTTAAAAAGTGCATAGTAAAAAGCTTTTATTTCTGCATATTGAAAATCGAGGTCACCGATGCCACAAGATCTTGAGTGACAGTAGAGAGTAGACAATAAAAGAGTAATAAACAACTGGGGTAAACACACAGAAGCGAGATTCAAGATGATTGGCTTTGATAAACACTGTGCATGGTGAACGACTTTTCAAAGACTTGGAGCATTTTTTTCCCTCTATTTTGAGAAATGCAACTTTTACTGGTTTGACTGGACCCATCATAAATCTGTCTGCTGGGTAACCATTCTACCCAAGTTGGGACAAACAATAAAGTTGTTTTTGAGATCCTGGTAAGATGTACAGTTGATGGGGTTATTTTAAATCATCAGTAACCCAATGCAGTTTTCTCATTTATGGCTCAGGGGACACCGTAAGATGGCTGTGCTTTAAATGCTTTGATGGTCATTTGTAATCAAACAAAAACAAAAAATTAAGAACGTACAATAATCATCCTCATTTATGCCTCTATCCTTGATCAGACTTTTATTGAACACTAAAGAAATGCCTAAAAGTAAATGAGATTGGTTGGTATGTTTGCAGTGTGAAAATGGGAGATCTAATTAACTTAATGACTTCCAATTTTTCACTGTTTGTCCAGCAAATTTTTGCTGCTGTATGCAGCATGAGTTTAAACTACTGTCTGACCAATGAATAAGTCATCAAAGTTGATTCAAAGAACAACTTGATGAGTAGGAGCCATGTTTGAGCCAAACTGGAGGTTCAGTCAGTTCACTTGCTCAGATTTGTTGTAGTCATACCAAAGCCACCGCCCTCCCCAAACCATCGTTCGGACCCAGCTGGCCTTTTCCCAAACAACCGTTTGGCTCCATAATCCATGACAGGAGATGGAGGCAATACGGGATCAAAGGCAAGGCATGAAACCCTAAAGAAGTCATAACTCTGGTGTTTAATTTTGTTTCGAGCAAATGCCAAAGCATCCCCTTGACCCACCCAGACGTCTGGGGATCATCTGCCCTCCGTTTAATACAGGGTTATTGTCATTCTATCAAACAAAATCACATCTGAACCAAAATATTTGGATTCCCGCCATGCCGAGCACTAAATTAGGGAACAAATGTAAACGGGGGAGCCGCTTTATGACACGCACCGTAAACATACCGTAAAGCAGATTGCCATCGGTACATTTCTTTAAAAAACAGCAGAGAAATGTCTGCTGGATGTCGAAGGCAGAAGTCGGTTCGCTGCAAAATTGCTTTCTAACTAGAGTGAAACAGAGTGGCTCTTTTGTCTGCGATAATTAGGGCCGTATTCTGTTTTGCATAATCGCCTAGAAAGATTAAAAAGGAATTCAGATGAAGCATTACCAAAACAGTGATAACGCCACAGGAGGACGTTATCAATATATCTGTTTCAAAACCTGGATTTTTACTTTTTTTCCCCCTTTTCTTGGTCTTATTTTGACAACCTATATATAGCTCGTTTAACCTTCAGTGTCTGTTTCTCAAATGAAATTGCACCGTGAAGGAAAAAAGAAAAAGAAATACTCATATTACCGTGAAAAACGATGGCTTTTCTCTGGAACAATAAGCAGTCCTTGAACTCCACGTCATTAAAGTGAACGCCATCATTTCCTTTCATTAAGATGACTGTGTGCAGACACATATTGCAGTTGGAAGGCGAAGCTGCGGCAGGAGACTCATTTAAAAACCGCCCTAATCTGGAAAATGATCCTAATGTTTCTCAAATGTTATATCCTCCCCAACCTTTTGGCGCGCGAGACGCTTTAAGAGGGCTGTACGATTTCCAGGCGTTTAAGCGGATCGCTCCTTTTGAAAATAAATAAATAAATAAAAGATGCACCCTGAGTGCTGCTTTTTCTGTTTTCACATATATTGCCAATATTTCTGACAATAAATACTGGGGGTTGGGGGAATTGGGTAAAATTCATATCCTCTTTCGCTGGTAGATTATGGGGATTTCATGCAAAAGAGGGCCTCTCGTGAAATTGCGAGCCTCTACTACTGCTGCTTCTTTGTTGAGTGTCAAAGTATAGAAATAGCCATGCCCTCTCCTGTTTTGCTCATTTGACTCAACGGGTGTGAAACAGTCCCTCATATCCCTGTCTTGTCTATAAGAAATGAAATGACTTTAAGACTGCGCAGCGTTGCCACAGGCAGGTCGGCTGAAAGGCTATTTCAGGAGAAATGGACATGGACATAAATATCCTCGCGGGGTGCTTTGTAATAAAAAAAAGAAAAAAAGGAAAGGAAACACAATGTTATGAAATGCAGTGAAACATAAAGAGGGGAAGAGGCAGGGGTATGTGGTGGGGGTGTTGGTGGAGGGCAAGTATCCATCAAATTAACACATCAGTGGCTTTGATTGTAATCTCTGGGCCCTGGCTCTCTCGCTCTGCCACGCCAGACAAGCAGCCAAACGTGATTTATCAATGCAAAGCTAATGGCATCAATATGAATCTAACTAAAAATCAATATTTCATTACCAAATTGTTAGCGAGAATGAAGAAAAATGGCCGCGGCCGGAGCGCTCTCCGGGGTAGGAGCATCTGGAGTTCAATGTGACAAGATGAGCGATGCGTGACTCGGGGCTCGAGGAAGGACACGGCGAGGACAGGACTCAGTCTGGGCACTTTGAACTCTATCTCTCTCCGTCTTCCTCTGCCTCCTCCTCGTTTTCAGCCGACTCTGACAAAGTCCCCCCTTTTACCTCCTCCACCCATCTCTCTACACTTTATTATGTTTTTCGCCGTTCGCTTCCGCTTTTCATATCTTTATCACACCGTTTCCTCTATCAATCTCCGCCTCGCGTGTCAGCGACGGTGTCGGCGGAGGACCACACAGTGTTTCGCGTTCCTCCTCAATTAATGACCAACTCGAACATGGAGCCTCTCAATCTCTCCTACCTTCTCTCTCCGCTCGCGCTCTCTCTCCTTCTCGCGCGCGCCGGCGCACACATCCGCGCGCGCGCAGCCCATTTCAATTATTTTTTGCCTCCTTTGAAGACAAGTCAGCATTTTTTTATCTATTCCCCTTCAGTCTATCGCTACCTCACTCCCTCCCAGTGGATACATCTCCCAAGGCTCATCACACGTTCTCCTAACCAGCCCTGCATGGCTTCCCCTATAATGAGCGTGAGAGAGAAAGAGAACCAAAGAACTAAAAAAGAGAGGTAGGTTGGGTTGATGGTTAAAAAGCCTAGATCCCGCCTCTCTCTCAGATGTGACCTTCACTTTATTTATATTCCAGTCTTAAGTAACGAGTATTTATTAGGGAGGGCCTGTGATTGTGGAGCTCTGTCAGGTAAGTAATGATGCACCTTTGTGCTTGTGCAGCAGCCCTGGGCGCAATTAAAAGCAAACACCCCCTTTCTCTTTCGTTTCCCGTTTTATCATCAGCCAATCGGCAGTGGCGGTTCTGGCATCAATGGTACGCCGGGCAAACACTTCCTGCTACACTCACCCAACAAAGTCCATTCCTGTAAAACAACAACAGAAACTTACAAAAAAAAAAATCCCGAATCCATTCAATACTGTTCTTGTGGTTTCATCAGAAAAAAGTTAATGTATGAGACAAAGGAAAAATAACTTTGTTAATTCAGGAATTAACTTTGACCACATTTTTTGAGAAGCTGAATATATTTACTAACGACTTCGAAGCAGTTTTACTACTGCTGCTCTGCTTTTAACGATCTTGCAGGTCGACTGAAAAACTTTTAAAAGCTACACATTATGTGCACAGATGAAGAAAATTAAAGGGCCGATATGAAACAAAGTTTGTAGCTAAGTTTCCACTAAAAAAAGAGTGGCAAAACTATGTTAATTCTCTGCTAATGTCTGGAGAAATGAAAAACAATTCCACAAATTGCGGCGTTTCAGTTATATAAGACAAATAAATAAAATCATACGTGAATAAGTTTGTTTATGTGTAAAGTGATTAAAGAAGCATTCTGCTCCATTGTCCTCCTTGCACCTCCTGTCATCGTCTTCTTCATGTTTGGTCAGTGGCAATGTCCGGTTGTTCATCGTGTGATGTGAAAAATGTGTTTCCATTTCAGATTTTGAGAAACAACTCAATTCTGACAAGGTAAAAAAAAGGCCTCATCCTAGCGGGAAAACTGTTTATTAAAAAAAATAGATTTTTTTTTTTCAAAATGGCTCTGTTTCCATTGAATAAATTTATGTCAAATTGTGCAAATATATGGTCAGTGGAAATGTAGCTAGTAACACCTATCAGTCTGAAAAATGTTTAGATATCTCAAAGGTCTTAGGACCTTAGCCATTAATCACAAATCAAGAAAACTTTGGAATATGCTTTTAGGAGAATACTCTGTAAAGCGCCAAAGCAAAAAATTGACACTTCTGGAAAGTGTGTTTTCTGTTACATTTGGTGTAAAACTAACATAGAATTTCAGAAAAACATCATGGTGGTGGTAATGTGATGGTCTGAGGCTGATTTGCTTCTTTGGAAAACGTTTAATAATTTAAGTAACCGTGAATTTAGCGTCCTCGCTGAAAGACCCGTGGGAGAATGTCTGACCATCTGTTTGTGATCTCAAGGTTTTGTAACTGTCTAGTCAAAGTCCAAACTTGAAGGCATTTCAGACACTCAGACATGACATAAAACAAGAGACGGCAGCTTGAAAACATCGAAACTAAACACAGTTCTGCAAAGAAGGCTGGGTCAAAATTCCTCCCCTCCGATGTAAAAGACTCATTCCCACTTATCGTAAACTCTTGAAGGCAGTTACTGCAACCATGGGGGTAGCAACCAGTTATTAAGTTCAAGGGGACAATGGCTTCTATCACTTAGGTCCAAGTAAAGGAAAAACAACCTGGAGCTCTACCCACTAAAGGTTGTGGTGATGACTGAACATCTGGAAAACACACCCAGAGTGGTTGACTTACAGTCAAGCATTCTGCTCACTGTGAGTCATTTCCAGTTCTTAAAAAGCACCTCAGGACTGGAGATGTTCCTCACACATAGACACTAATTGGAATAATGCCCTGCAGAAAGTCAAGAAGCACAACCAGAAGAGTCTGTCTGGTGTTCGTCCATCACTATGTGGTTTGACTCAACCATCAAACGGGCCAGGAACAGACTGCAACGTACAACTACGTCTGCACAGAGGATCCATCCAGAACTTTTACAAGTCGGCAGCTAGCATACTTGCAGAGCCCACACATCCTGGACACAGACTGTTTAGACTTCTACCATCAGAGCTGCATTTGCAAAAAATGAAAAAAGGAGAAAAAACATTCACCACAGAGACAGTTTATCCCCCCAGGATGTCTCTGATGAATATAATGAATGCAATACTGCACTATTAAAATCTGCTGTTTAAAAAAAAACCTTAAATACTTTAAAGGCTCAGTATTACATCTTTTCCAGGCACATAGTGCCATTTTATACCATAACCAAGTAACTCTCCTTCAGCTTTTATAAAAATACTGTATATACCAAATATAACTTAGTAATTTAATGACTTGAAATTGGGTATCTGTGTCTTAAAATCTCCTGCTCTTTCTGAAAGTCTGCCTTCAGCAGGTCATCTCAACAGAAATCTTCTACTAACCCTTTAACGTTTTTAGCAGGGTTGCACTGAGACATAGCTCGTATAATCATGCAGAGTTCCAAGTACCGTATTTTCCGCACTATAAGGCGCACCGGATTATAAGGCGCACCTTCAATGAACGGCCTATTTTAAAACTTTGTTCATATATAAGGCGCACCTCATTATAAGGCGCATAGAATAGACGCCACAGTTATGTTGCCACCCGTCCAGTATTGAACGGAACATGATTTGTTCCGTTCATTACAAATATGGATGTCTAATAATAAAAAATTGGTCCCAAGT